>JAHLJS010000234.1:0-50000 GCA_038502445.1 Eremochloa ophiuroides
TCACCTCCTCAGACACGGGAACTACACGGGTGCAATATTGCATGTATGAATGCGATGCAAAAAGTAAACATGTGCGGAAAAGGAAGCTAACCCTAGCACAACACATCATGACTTCACAACGGTGTCCTAGGTCTTAAATGGGTTGACCTAGAACCACATTTAATCCAAAATCACTTAACACTCCTAAATTCAAATTCTAATTGAATTTTTATTATTTAATAAACCAACATAATTCAATTACAGAAGCAAACTAATTTATTTTGGGACCAAACTTTGCCAACAGTTAGATCTTTACTAGTAACAGTACCAATTAAATTTTTGTGATTTTTGGAATTACCTAGAATTAATTAAAAATGTGCAAAGGCCCACTTTTCATTTTATTTAGTGATTTTTAACCACTACAGAATGTACCCAAACATGAAAAACAATATTTTTATAAAATTCTACACTACATATATAGCATGTGTAAATTATTTCACAATTCTTGGTTGCACAGAATTAATCATGCAAAAATAATAAAACAGGCTACTATTCAAACCAAATTAAAATAGAAAAACATTTGAAACCCCCGGGAAAAAACAAAAGCGCAACCGGCCCGATACGGCCCACTCCGAGCAGGCCGGCCCAGCAACACCTGGGCTCCTCTTCTCTTATTCCCCGGACGCTGACAGGCGGGGCCGGCCTGTCAGGTCCTTCTCCCTCCTCCGACCGAGCGCGCCGCGCGCGAGGCGCACGCGGGCCGGCACGACCCTCGCCGCCGGCGAGCCGACGGCGACGCGGACACGACCTACGGCTACCCTACGACCTAGCGGTCACCCTAGTACACCTATCCCTGATCCTAGCCGCCTCCGACGGGATCTATCCCGTCCATGGCGGACGCCAAGGCTCGGCGAGCATGCGCCGGCCGCCCGAGACCGGTAAAAGATGAAAGGAGAGCATGGGGAGGATCGGTAGCTCACCCCGGGGCTAGTGAAGTCTACGGTTGGGGCTGAAACGGGCTAGAGAGGTGAGGTTGACGGCGGCGGCGGACGAAGTGACTCGGCTCCGGCGGTGACGGCTCGTTCCGACGAACCTAGACCACCATAAAACCAACCGACGCGCACATGAGAACTAGAACATCACAAAGAAGCTGGAACACGAGGATCTAGGGACTAAAGCTCACCCGAGATGCTTGGCACGCGATCGACCTTGCGGCGGCGCTCCGGCGAACGCACGCGCGCGGCGACTACCACCCTGGAACACACAAGCATTAGAGAGAGCCCCGAGAGCACCAAAGGATGCGCAAGGAACCACTCTACTAACCGGCGAGATGGAGAGGATGGAGGCCAACGGAGGGCGACGAATTTCTCCGCGAACCGTGGCAAACTCGACGGCGACCGGCGGAGAGAGCTGAGCTGGGAGAGGGTGCTCGGGGGGGTTAAATAGCGGGGAACCCGGTCGGGCAGGACGGGTAGGGGTCTGGCTCCCTGCTGCGCGTGCAACGGACAACGGCCCGGCACCGGCGGACGTGCTGCGCTGCCGCGCACGCCGGCGACGTGCGCGCCGCGCGGGTACACTGAGAGGTGGCAGATGAACAGTACTCGGGTACAGTACCTGATGCAATGTAATTCGTCCAAATTGATCATGTAGATGGCCGAATCTGAGGGAGTGGTCAAAAGGAGATTTGTAGATCTTTAAGTACTGAACAACTTTTGTTTTGGTACCAATTCAAAATTCGGTCAGGATTTGAAAATATTCAAAAGGGGGTAAAAGGTGGTTTTAAAATTCAAACTGTAATTTCAAAATTACTTTTGATTTTTCTGAAGAACTTGAAAATTGGTCAAAATAGAAGTTGTGCATCTCATTGAGGCCAACAACTTTTATTTAGGGAGTTTTGTCATATTCTCAATAATTTTTGAAATATAGTTTTAAATTCAAATTTTGAAACACTGTTTTGAGCTTAATTCAATTATTTTCAACATAACTTCGAAATCACCCAAAATAGAAGTTGTTCTACATTAAAAACTCTACAACCTTTGTTAAGGAACCTTCCTCATATTTGATCAAATTTTAAAAGTACACTTAAGGGCCTTGATTAGGGTTTAGAGGTAATTAAGGAGGTCACAAAAAAATAACAAGGAAATTAGGGTTTTTAGGACACTCATCCAATTCTAGTCAATCAAACACCCTATTATTCTAAATGGCAAACAAATGCACATAATGGTATGATGACATGGCAGTTTAAATAATCAGTAATACCAGAGGTATTACAGCCTTCCCCCCTAAAAGAAATCTCGTCCCGAGATTAGGTAGACAACATTGTTTTTACACAAAGTAGAGGAAAAGAAAATGTAACAGTACATTCAATACACACCCAGAGGCAAAAAAAAACACTAGGCGGGGAGAAGTTACATTTATAGGGTAGCATAGAACTCAGGGAACTTTTCTGCCAGAAAATCCTCTGACTCCCAGGTGGCTTCATCCTCAGATTGCTGACTCCACTGTACTTTGTACCACCTGGTTGAGGTCCTGCGGGTAACACGATCTTTGATGTCAAGGATTCGGACTGGGTACTCAGAGGTTGTCATATCTGGCTCTAACTGAACCCCTTCCACTTCAACTACTTGATCTGGTACTCGCAGACACTGTTTCAACTGTGACACATGGAACACGTTGTGCACTTCTGACATATGTTCTGGCAGCTGTAACCTGTAGGCTACTTTCCCCACACGTTCGATGATCTCAAAGGGTCCAACGAAACGTGGGGCTAGCTTGCCTTTAACTCCAAAACGGCTCACTCCTTTCATTGGTGACACTTTTAGGTACACAAAATCTCCCACTTTAAACTCTAGCGGTCGTCGCCGCTTATCAGCGTAACTTTTCTGCCTAGACTGTGCTATCTTTAAGTTCTCTTGTATCACTCGAACCTTGTCTTCAGCCTCTTTTACCAGATCTACCCCATAGTACCATCTTTCTCCTGGTTCGGACCAATTCAAAGGTGTGCGACATCTTCTACCATACACGGCCTCGAATGGAGCCATTTGGATGCTTTCTTGATAGCTGTTGTTATATGAGAATTCGGCCAAGGCCAAACACTCATCCCACTTGTCCGGGTAATTCAACGCGCAAGCTCTCAACATGTCTTCCAATACTTGATTGACTCTCTCAGTCTGCCCATCGGTTTGCGGATGATACGCAGTACTATGCAACAGTTTGGTACCCATTGACTTATGAAAGGCTTGCCAGAAATTTGATAGGAACTGGGTTCCTCTATCGGAAACAATGGTCCTTGGTACACCATGCAACTTCATAAAATTCTCAATGTAGAGCTTTGCATACATAGATGCCCTGTACTTTTTCTTGACAGACAGAAAATGAGCTTGTTTTGTCAGACGATCCACAATGACCCAGATGGAATCAAAGCCTCGAGCTGTATTGGGCAATCCCACAATGAAATCCATACTGATATCTTCCCACTTCCATGCTGGTACTGGCAGTGGTTGGAGTTCTCCACCAGGTCTCATGTGAATGGCTTTAACTTTCTGACATGTGTCACACCTTGCCACATACTGAGCAATTTCAATCTTCATCTTGGTCCACCAGAATTTTTGCCTCAAGTCCTGATACATCTTATTGCTTCCTGGATGAATAGAGAATTTTGTGGAGTGGGCTTCATCGAGGATCGCTTGACGTAAATCAGGAATCTTGGGGACAACCAATCGATCCTTGAACCATACCACACCATCGTCATCAACCCTGAAACAGTCGGCCTTGCCGGCTTGGATCTTTTCTTTCATATGCCTGATCCCTTTACTTTTCTTCTGAGCGGCAATGATCTGTTCTCGGATCGAAGTTTCAATTCTAATGTTGGCTATGCTGCCCTGTGGCACCATCTCAATACCCAATTCTTCCAACTCATGACATAAGGTCAGCGCATATGACTTTACATTTAAACAATTGCAGTGAACCTTGCGACTGAGTGCATCGGCGACTACATTCGCCTTGCCAGGGTGGTAGTGTACCTCAATGTCATAGTCCTTGATCAACTCGAGCCATCTTCTCTGCCTCATATTCAGTTCTTCTTGAGTGAAAATATATTTCAGACTCTTGTGATCAGTGTAAATGTTGCAGGTACTTCCCAACAAATAATGACGCCATATCTTCAGTGCATGAACAACGGCTGCCAACTCTAGGTCATGGGTGGGGTAATTTTCTTCATGACGCTTGAGCTGCCGCGAAGCATAGGCGATGACACGGCCCTCTTGCATCAGCACACAGCCAAGACCAGTTCCCGAAGCATCACAATACACATCAAACGGCTTCTCTATATCTGGCTGAGCTAACACCGGTGCAGTAGTCAACAACTCTTTCAACTTTTGGAAAGCTTCTTCACATTCTGGCGACCAGACAAACTTCACTTGATTCTTTAGCAAGTTGGTTATCGGCTTAGATATCCGGGAGAAATCCGGGATAAAGCGACGATAGTAACCTGCCATGCCCATGAAACTGCGGACCTGATGCACCGTAGTGGGTGGCTTCCAGTTCAGAATTTCTTCAACTTTGCTTGGATCCACGGACACTCCCTCAGCAGACAGAATGTGACCAAGGAATGGAACTCGGTCCAACCAAAACTCACACTTGCTAAACTTGGCATAAAGTTGGTGCTCTCTTAGGCGGGTTAGGACAATACGGAGGTGGTTAGCATGTTCCTCGGGGGTTTTGGAGTAGACAAGGATATCGTCAATGAAAACGACTACAAATTTGTCAAGCTCAGGCATGAACACGGAGTTCATTAGGTACATGAAGTAGGCAGGTGCATTGGTTAGGCCAAAAGACATTACTAGGTATTCGTATAGGCCATATCTGGTGGTGAAAGCTGTTTTAGGGATATCTTGAGGACGGATTTTTATTTGGTGGTACCCCGATCGAAGATCAATCTTTGAAAAGACCTTAGCCCCAGATAACTGGTCAAATAGAAGGTCGATGCGGGGTAATGGGTATTTATTTTTGATGGTGACCTCGTTAAGAGGACGATAATCAATGCACAGCCTGAGAGACTTATCCTTCTTTTTCACGAAAATAGCAGGACAACCCCAAGGTGATGAGCTAGGTCTGATAAAACCCTTGTCCAACAATTCTTGCAACTGAACTTTCAACTCTGCCAGTTCCTTTGGTGGCATCCGGTACGCCCTACGAGATATAGGAGCCGTACCAGGCTTAAGCTCTATGGCAAACTCAACATCACGATCCGGAGGTAACCCAGGTAACTCCTCTGGAAAGACATCCGGAAACTCACAAACCACTGGAATGTTATGGATTTCCAGGACTGAGGTGGCATTAACTTGCTTCACATTTCTCAAAGGTAAGGGAAGTTGGATGAGAAGTTTGGACTGACTATCAGGTATGTTAACTTTGATTGTCCTATTCAGCACATCAATCACAGCCTTGTGCTGATACATCCAATTCATCCCCAAAATGGCATCTATGTCCTGATCCTTTAGCACTATCATAGTGGTCGGGAACTTATGCCCTCCCAATTCTATGGGTACCCGAAATACCACTTCCTTAGTACTGATACGCCCCCCGGGCGATTGTATGATAAAATTTTCATTAACCTCCCCAATTTGAATGTCATGCTTGACGACAAAATTACGGTTGATGAATGAATGTGATGCACCAGAATCAAAGAGTGTAATTGCAGGGTTACCAGCGATAGGGAACCTACCGAGCATGACGGGCTCTCCTTCCGGGATATCAGCGATCTGGGTGTAGTACACCTGGCCAGCCTTCTTGACCACCTTGCCCTTCTGGGCCTGCTGCTGCTGTCCACGGTGCTGTCCCTGCTGCTGCTGCTGCTGTCCACCAGCGCCCTTCTGTGCATTCTGATTGGACTGTTTGGGGAAAGGGCAATTGCGGGACCAGTGTCCCATCTGACCACAGTTGTAGCATGGTTGATTGTAGGCGAACTGCGGTGAGGTGACACGAACGCCAGGGGCATTCGGCTGAGTGGTGTTTTGCTGGTTTGAGGTGTGGGAGGTAGCGGCGGTACGCACAACTACCTGCTGCTGTGGGTACTGTGGGCGGTTGTGGTGGGTGGGATGGTAGATGATTTTCTGGCGCTTTTGGCTGCCAGAGAAAACAGCTTTCTTCTTCTTCTTCTCTCCCTGAAGTTGGCGGTCACTTTCTTCAAAAGCGAGCGCGCTGTCAACAGCTTCATGATAGGTACAGTGGCGGTTGTTGGATAAGCTGCGCTGGATCTTGTAGTTC
The DNA here is from genome assembly GCA_038502445.1 of Eremochloa ophiuroides. Taxonomy (NCBI): domain Eukaryota; kingdom Viridiplantae; phylum Streptophyta; class Magnoliopsida; order Poales; family Poaceae; genus Eremochloa; species Eremochloa ophiuroides. The sequence goes on from JAHLJS010000234.1 coordinate 6,247, forward strand.
AAGCCTCTGACAAAGCAGCTCCTCTTCTTACCATCAGTATTCACGTACTCTGGGGCATACAGAGACAATTGGTTGAACTTGGTCACGTACTCCATCACAGTGGAGTCCCCCTGCCGCAATGCCAGAAACTGGTCGAGCTTCATTCTCATTATCCCTTCAGGGATGTAGTGGGCACGGAATGCAGTGCGAAACTCTGCCCAGGTAAGCTGGTGTCCTGCGGGCTGTGCTGCCAGGAGATTAGCATACCAGGCACTTGCGGGACCACGCAGCTGCTGTGCTGCGAACTGTGGCTTCTGGATTTCGGTGCAATGGATCAAACCAAACTTCTGCTCCATGGTACGGAGCCAGTCATCCGCCTCAAGCGGCTCATCCGCCTTGGTGAACACCGGTGGACGGGTGTCGGTGAAGTCCACATAGGTAGTTTCCTGGTTCCCATTATTGCGCCCACGGCGCTCTCCACGCTGACCCTGATTCTGAGCGAAAGCATTCGCCGCATTAGCAAGTGCGATAATGGCATCAGCGAGGCTTGGTGGCACGGGTGGTGCCTCAGGAAGACCGTCCTCTCCCTGGTTGCTGGACTGACCACGGGTCTGAACCATCTGTGATTTGCACACTTAACTCAGAACTTGGACTTGACATTACTAAATAGAAACGGAGTAACAGCACAAACTAAAAATTATAACAACACAAGAAACATAGTCTTAGCGACATACAGCACATAGATCCCCAACCACAACTAAAGTTCTAAGGCTCATAAACTACGACATAGAGATACAAGCAACTGCCAACGCTGCAGCACGGGCAACTAGTCGTCGATGACCACGATCTCCTCCTCGACGTCGTCCTCCGCCATCTGGTCCTCAGGCTCTGCTGGGTCCTCGGTGAGTGGTACGGGCTCGAAGTAGCCCAACTCCTCGGACTCGCTCTCCTCGTCCTCAGGCCCGACAACCACGCCACCCTCCGGGTCCTCCTCACGGGGAACCAAGATAGGGTTAAGCAGGTTGTTAAGCCTGTGCACCTCTTCATGCAGGGTGTTGATGTACGCCTGCATGTTGCCATTGTGGGCTTCCACCCACTCCACACGCCCAAGGGCGGCCTGCTCGCGCCCCAAAGCCTCGTCTCTCTGTTGGACTGCCGCCTGCTCACGCTCCAGCGCTGCCGCCTCCCGCTCCATGGCCGCCTGCACCTCGGCCTCGACCTGGTGAATCTCTCGGTGCAGGTCGCGGTTGGTGCGCACATCCCTGTAGTGGTTACGCACAGCTCGGTCAAAGTCCTCCTCCATCAGTCTCGCCTCGGCCTTGAGTGCCCTGATCTCCTCTTTGAGTTCCCTGCGGCTGCGACGGCGGCTGCCTGAGCCCTCGCCCTCCTCATGGCTAGGAGCGAGCGGGTGACGAGGAATGCCACGCGGTCCCACCATCTTGCGTGCGGTCAGCTTCGTGCGAGCCAGCTGGACAAAGTGAGGGTAAGACAAGATAGAACAGGCTAGCATGAACAGGTTGGTAAATCCTATCCCAAAACCCAAAATTAGGGAGGAAGTTATTAACATGTGAATCAACATGATGCATGATTCGTTCTTACGCAAATTTTAAATCAATGCAGGTAAATAAATATTAATAACATACTTCAGACATAGGGCTTAACAATAATAATAGTAATAATATTGTTCCACATGCCACCCTACTCCTAGTATAGAGTAAGACAAGAAAAGCAGTTTTGGACTCAAAATAGTTAACTTAAATTTTAGATCCAAAATATTTTGAAGTTTTCGAAAACAACTCCGTAATGATTTAGCAATAGATCGCTCTGATACCACTTGTAACAGAACCGCCTTAATAATATGGCCCACAGGCACCTATCAAAGTCACTAATGACTTCTGACAGTTGGACCCATGTTCCAAATGATTAAAGCAGCTCTGTCGGGCTACATCAGTACCCGTATTCCGACAGGATCTCCATTGCGATGCCATTACAGAGTTACAACATTTCATAATAAAATACATCAGAGTAAATACGGAAGATTTAATAGAACTTAGATTACAAAACGAGTTCAAATAGTAATTAAGTGCAGTTATTACAGACCATCTTGAAATAGTAGCAGTAGCATGGAACAACGGTACAACATAAATAGATAAATAGATACACGAACCCAGCCCACGGATTCTGTCTTTACTCCTCACCACTCTCCTCCTGGATCACGGTGGCACAACAAGGACCAAGGCAGACTTCGGGCTGCGACCCTCCTGCAACGGGGTTAACAAACCCTGAGTACGGGGTACTCCGCAAGACTTACCCGACAAAGTAAAAATATTTGACTCTTGGAATGCAAGGTTATAGGTAAGGCTAGCAGAGATAGGGATTTAGCAGAAAAGCATTACTAATCTATCATAATATTTTATTTCACTTAAATTCAATATTATCATAATTCATTCTTTATCCTCTCTCTAAACATTGATTCTTTATTCTCAAACATCCTACTCTTAGAACCACTTTTCGGTGTAGGGGTGAGGATCATGTCTCCATAACCGAGGAGCACGTCGATTCGAATCAAGTAAAGTAGACCCAGCTGGGGTTCCTATCCACACTGTATATGCAGCACGCCGGCATACATATACCAACCCGTCATCTCAGCTTTTCTATCCTGGAACCGGTCCTGCGCCACCCGAGAAAACGGTACACCTCCAATCCGGGACTCTAACCCACGAGGGTACTCACTATTCTCGCCATCTCTCCACTCCCAGTGCGTGGTTGTCGGTTCCAGCAATAGAGCGACCGGACTCTAGGCTTTCCGTAATGGTATGTGGCTAGTCTGTTCATCATGATCACAACAGGCCGACAACGAACGGTCCCTACTGCTTTCCGCCGGAAACCATGCATTGGGACTCTAACCCAAATACCCTGGAGTCCGCTCGGTTTTCAAATCCCTTTCCGTTGGTGACGAAAGTTGGGACTCTAACCCAAACAATTGGCCAACCACCCGGAAAACCCATCCATAATGATGATAGTGAACCGGCCAAAGTACCCCAATCATCATACATGGACATATATACCCTTCACTTGATATTTCTTCATAGTGATCCTCAAGTTAAAATAGTATTTTGCAATTCTATTATTTAAGCATGACTAAGCATTTTGCAATACATTTGAAAATCATTAGGTTATCTTGGTAATGGTAGTCAAGGGTGATAAATGCATCAATTGTTTTCATCACACAACTCCTATCAACTTAATGCAATAGTTTAACTCAAGTGATAAAGCATTTGTAAATAGAGGGTTAAATGCACCGGGGCTTGCCTTGCAGAGCAAACAGAACTGGGGCAGGAGTGGCACAGGCTTCAGGCTCAGGAGCTCCTTCCACTGCCTCCTCTTCAGACACCTCGAGCTTCACCTCCTCAGACACGGGAACTACACGGGTGCAATATTGCATGTATGAATGCGATGCAAAAAGTAAACATGTGCGGAAAAGGAAGCTAACCCTAGCACAACACATCATGACTTCACAACGGTGTCCTAGGTCTTAAATGGGTTGACCTAGAACCACATTTAATCCAAAATCACTTAACACTCCTAAATTCAAATTCTAATTGAATTTTTATTATTTAATAAACCAACATAATTCAATTACAGAAGCAAACTAATTTATTTTGGGACCAAACTTTGCCAACAGTTAGATCTTTACTAGTAACAGTACCAATTAAATTTTTGTGATTTTTGGAATTACCTAGAATTAATTAAAAATGTGCAAAGGCCCACTTTTCATTTTATTTAGTGATTTTTAACCACTACAGAATGTACCCAAACATGAAAAACAATATTTTTATAAAATTCTACACTACATATATAGCATGTGTAAATTATTTCACAATTCTTAGTTGCACAGAATTAATCATGCAAAAATAATAAAACAGGCTACTATTCAAACCAAATTAAAATAGAAAAACATTTGAAACCCCCGGGAAAAAACAAAAGCGCAACCGGCCCGATACGGCCCACTCCGAGCAGGCCGGCCCAGCAACACCTGGGCTCCTCTTCTCTTCTTCCCCGGACGCTGACAGGCGGGGCCGGCTTGTCAGGTCCTTCTCCCTCCTCCGACCGAGCGCGCCGCGCGCGAGGCGCACGCGGGCCGGCACGACCCTCGCCGCCGGCGAGCCGACGGCGACGCGGACACGACCTACGGCTACCCTACGACCTAGCGGTCACCCTAGTACACCTATCCCCGATCCTAGCCGCCTCCGACGGGATCTATCCCGTCCATGGCGGACGCCAAGGCTCGGCGAGCATGCGCCGGCCGCCCGAGACCGGTAAAAGATGAAAGGAGAGCATGGGGAGGATCGGTAGCTCACCCCGGGGCTAGTGAAGTCTACGGTTGGGGCTGAAACGGGCTAGAGAGGTGAGGTTGACAGGCGGCGGCGGACGAAGTGACTCGGCTCCGGCGGTGACGGCTCGTTCCGACGAACCTAGACCACCATAAAACCAACCGACGCGCACATGAGAACTAGAACATCACAAAGAAGCTGGAACACGAGGATCTAGGGACTAAAGCTCACCCGAGATGCTTGGCACGCGATCGACCTTGCGGCGGCGCTCCGGCGAACGCACGCGCGCGGCGACTACCACCCTGGAACACACAAAGCATTAGAGAGAGCCCCGAGAGCACCAAAGGATGCGCAAGGAACCACTCTACTAACCGGCGAGATGGAGAGGATGGAGGCCAACGGAGGGCGACGAATTTCTCCGCGAACCGTGGCGAACTCGACGGCGACCGGCGGAGAGAGCTGAGCTGGGAGAGGGTGCTCGGGGGGGTTAAATAGCGGGGAACCCGGTCGGGCAGGACGGGTAGGGGTCTGGCTCCCTGCTGCGCGTGCAACGGACAACGGCCCGGCACCGGCGGACGTGCTGCGCTGCCGCGCACGCCGGCGACGTGCGCGCCGCGCGGGTACACTGAGAGGTGGCAGATGAACAGTACTCGGGTACAGTACCTGATGCAATGTAATTCGTCCAAATTGATCATGTAGATGGCCGAATCTGAGCGAGTGGTCAAAAGGAGATTTGTAGATCTTTAAGTACTGAACAACTTTTGTTTTGGTACCAATTCAAAATTCAGGTCAGGATTTGAAAATATTCAAAAGGGGGTAAAAGGTGGTTTTAAAATTCAAACTGTAATTTCAAAATTACTTTTGATTTTTCTGAAGAACTTGAAAATTGGTCAAAATAGAAGTTGTGCATCTCATTGAGGCCAACAACTTTTATTTAGGGAGTTTTGTCATATTCTCAATAATTTTTGAAATATAGTTTTAAATTCAAATTTTGAAACACTGTTTTGAGCTTAATTCAATTATTTTCAACATAACTTCGAAATCACCCAAAATAGAAGTTGTTCTACATTAAAAACTCTACAACCTTTGTTAAGGAACCTTCCTCATATTTGATCAAATTTTAAAAGTACACTTAAGGGCCTTGATTAGGGTTTAGAGGTAATTAAGGAGGTCACAAAAAAATAACAAGGAAATTAGGGTTTTTAGGACACTCATCCAATTCTAGTCAATCAAACACCCTATTATTCTAAATGGCAAACAAATGCACATAATGGTATGATGACATGGCAGTTTAAATAATCAGTAATACCAGAGGTATTACAATCCTACTTACATTTCTGAGCGACGACGCTTTCGGCCGAATTTCTTTCTTTGACCGGAAGCTCCAGCGGCAGCGGCAGGAACAACACCCTTATGGCGTTTTGTGCTCGGTTCATCCTGATTCGTGCAAGGGGCATCGTCGGCGGCTTGGGCACGGTCCTCGGAAATCTTTACCGGAGCTTCAGCAGCTCGGACGGCACTAGAAGATCCAGCCTTTTCTGACACCGGCTGTTTCTCCCGAGCAGTTCTTTGGGCCAGTGTCTCCTCATCTTCTTCGTCAAAAGACTCTCTTTCTTCTTCGGATAGTTCAGTAGAGTCATCTTCGGCACGTCTCTGGTGATAACTGTGCATCGCGTCAACTCGGCCCGGCCAGTCAGCGGTTGGTACATCGGAGAAGTACACCTTTCGGTCCTATCCATTTATCTTCAAGAGATCAAACAGAAGTTATGGTATAAGTACAGTATGAGCGATGGAAGTGCCGGGGCAGTTCGGAACTTACCTCTGGCGGGGGATTCTTCAGATTAAAAGCCACACTTTGGCCACGGTTGCCTATATGAGAGCCTTTTCCAAAATATTCTTCCAAGACTTCTTTAACTTGGGCTTCGGATAAATCTCCGGATGAGCACCTGGTCGGATCTTTCCAACCGGTAAATTCAAAGGCAGGATGAACTCTATCCTTGCAAGGTTGGACGCTGACGAAATACAAAATTGGTAGCAACCCCAACTCCATTCAGGGTTAAACCCTTGATGATTTCCAGCAATTCGTTTACTTGTCCTAGCTCCTCTACATGCGGTTTCTCCGTCCAGCTATTCTGTTTTTCTGGAATCTGATCCACGGCGCACCGGACGCTTGGTTCATGATTGGGGATATAGAACTATCTCTTGTTCCAGTCACACACACTGGTATTCAGAGGAATCTAGAGGTAATGTGCGGACATTCCGTCATGCATTTTCAGATACACTCCACCAGCAACTCGAGAACCTGTGCCGCTCGATTTCACAAGAACGAAGAGATGGCCGAACAGATTGAAGTGCAGGAGAATGCCAAGGTATGCTTCGCAGAAGTGGATAAAGATGGAAATCAAGAGGATAGAATTGGGATTCAAGTGGCACAGGGAAATTTGGTAATAATCAAGTAACTTGCGAAGAAACGGATGGCATGGCAAACCAAATCCGTGGGTAAAATAATCAGAAAAGACTACTATTTCTCCAGAATCAGGCGTTGGATATGGTTCACCTTATGATATTCTCCAGCCTCCGGTCGCCTGGTCAGGAAGGAATCCCCAGGCCACGAGCGCATAGAGCTACGATCTTCCCAATACTGACGGTTGCCATTCGTTCGACATGCGAAATTCCCCCGGTTGTGCCTCCTTCGACTTTTTTGATTCGCGGGTGCTCTTCCTGGTGCCTGCCATAGCAGATCTGGGCGGGGGAGAGGTGGATTCGATGGTTTTTCTGTGGCGGCGGCGGAAAAAAATGGAACCCTAGACGGCGATTGAGGAATAGGCGGAGACGGATGTGTGTTTTGGGATTTGAATGCGCAAGAAGATAAACCAACTGTTCGCTTTTTCTATTTATGCCTCAGTCAAACGGCACAGGGGTATTTTCGGTTTACAAATCGTTTGTTGCAGAGGAAAGCACTGCTCGGGGACTCCGTCGTTTTCGTCAAGTGTTTCCAAGCAGCGAAGCTGCTCGGGGACTTCATCGCCTTCGTCAAGTGTTTCCGAGCAGCAAAGCTGCTCGGGGACTTCGTCGCCTTCGTCAAGTGTTTCCGAGCAGCAAGGCTGCTCGGGGATTTCGTCGCCTTCATCAAGTGTTTCCGAGCAGCAAGGTTGCTCGGGAATTTCGCTGCCTTGTCAAGCGTTTCCGAGCAGCAAAGTTGCTCGGGGATTTTGTCATCTTCATCAAGTGTTTTCGAGCACTAAAGCTGCTCGGGGACTTCGTCGACACTTCACAAGATCAACAAGGATAAAGATTTTGACCCTGACACCACTGTGACTGCGTCACCTACAATCAGGCTCGGGGACTAAGTGGATACACTTCACCTGCCGGTGAAGGTATTGGCTCTGTCCTGGTAAAAGTGGATACACTTCGCTAAAGGGAAACTTTTTTCAATTTTTTCTGAGTCCCTTACATCCGTCTGGTCAAGCAACGCTGAAGGTCTGCACCTCTCGACAAATGCAAGGCGCTTGGGGACTAGCTGTGGGGGTATAAGCCCGTATACCCGCATAGTCATACTTGGCCCAAGTCTATCGAACAGGCCTGAACTACCAAGGACGCGTCGCCCATACGATCTCCAGGAGATCGCGTATATCCGCCGAGTCCTTGGCGGGCAAAAATAGCTTTCCTAGGATATAGCCGATTGGTTTCCCAGATCGACTAGGATTGTAATCTGTTATGTATGGCAAGATCAACTTGTAACCCTGCCCCCCGGACTATATAAGGCGGGCAGGGGAGTCTACTCGATTCATCTAATCTACTAGCAATACAACACAGCAACATACAGGACGTAAGATATTACGCCTCGCGGCGGCCTGAACCTGTTTAAATCTCTGTTCCGCACGAATTGTGCTCCCTCGTTCGTCTCAGGCGCACCCTCACCGTCTCATCTACTACCGCGGGCATACCCTTCGGTAGACTATCGCCGGTATTCCGTCGACAACCGGCGCGGCAGCCAACAGCGACGTACGGCGCCACCTGGCGGCCGATGCCTGACACGGTCGCCAGCTGCTCGACGATTTGAACTGAATCGTTTTTGATTCAGTTCCGACTGAAACCCGATATTTGCCACGCCATAACTCTTGATCCAGTGCGTTTCAGAGCAAACTCCACTAATACGACTTGATTAGCTACATGAGTAGATCATTTGGTATTAGAACACTTTACTCTAGATCGGCCTGGATTGAGAGATATGGATCGAAGAACACAGCTACTTTGAAACTGAAAACCACTTTTAGACTTAGGAAAATTTTTAAACTTTAAAACAGCCCAAACTTGCACTAATTCAACTTTTTGACCAACTCCCCCCATTTTCATGACTTGACCCTTAAATAAAGTTTGTTACTTATAAAATTCTACACAACTTTGATTAAGGGTGCACTGACATGCAAAGTCTCTAAAATGCCCTTCTTGTTTGGTCAAATAGAATAGCTTTTAGAGGGCTCTCTAGTCAACTATGAGCTAAAGGAGTATTTTGGGGATTTCACCAACATGAACATTGTTCCAAATGTTATCCCAAACATGTCTAAAGCATTTAGAATAGTAAACAAGCATCACATTTGCATGCTAACATATCTACCACAACATAAGCATAAAGGAAAACATATAGTATGTAAGAAATGCAATTTAACTTGAATAGTGATGATGCATGAAATGACATGATAGATGCTTGATGACATGCAAATGCAAGTGTGAAAATAGTAACTAACACTAGGGTGTTACAATCTTGACTACCTAACTTGAAAAATATAGCCGAACAGTCCTTCTTCTGATGACACCTGGGGCAAGCTCGAGAAAGAAGGGACACCATCTCCAGGTAGGACAATTCAGTTGTTAACACCATTGTGTTTTCTTTATATTATTGACTGTCAATTTTGTAGAAATCCAATCTGCCATTCCCACTTCAGCCACAGAAATACCAGCTGATACTGCACTGGATGCTGGGAAGCAAATGGCCATAGAAACACCAAGACAGCCAGAGACCTCATCGGCCCCTTCTGCAGCAGACACTGGGAAGGTAAGATCTTACCAGATTGGCCGATTGCTCTTAACATGCATCATCTGACAAAATTACATATCAAATGCAGGTACTGCAGGTTTCATCTCCCAGTTACTCTTTTGATCTAGAAGAATGCTGCAATGAAGAAGAGCTAAGTTCCAGATCTCTAAAACTGTCCAAGCCAGATTTCAAAAATCGGCTAAACAAACTCCTTCCTCGGTTGGAAGAAAACTTGGTCAACCTTGCTCTGAACCCTGAACCAATCGATCAAACTATCCAATTGCTTCAGCAACAAGTACATTCAGTAGCATTCAACCCTTTGACGCAGCTCACCAAACTCAAGAATGAAACTCAAAGGATCATGTCTGCACATTCCAACCTGACAGAGCTGGAACAGTTGAAGAACAGCAAACTAACCAACAAGCAAGAAGCAACTGGACTAGCCAACTAAGTTAAATCACTGAAAACTTCAATCAGTACAGCCGAGTCAGAGCTAGAATTACTGAAAAACAGGTGTGACCAACTGATGAAGGAGCTTGAGGAAGTTAATTCTACCATCACCCAATTGAAATCACTTTATCAACCAACACCATCGACATTAGTCAGAAAAGAAAGCAAGTAAGTGTCATGGTTGCTGATGGCAGGGCAATTCACCAACGCCTAGCTCTTCTGAGGACGATGGCCGATGAAGATCAAGCATTGTTACAAGCTGGCCAAGTCCTTCATGCTGAAATTATCTCATCCATTCGATCGATGCTAGCCTTGTAACGCTTTCTTGTAAAACTAACTTTGTACAATGTACATTTACTCTGTGTGTAGCCTCTGATAATTTCATCCTGCTTTAAAAGCCGTAAATCGGCTATTTTACCTGTCTGCATTAGAATCGACTAAACAGCCAGACCCATTGTTTGCGAGAAGCCGATCCAACAGCCGATTCCGGGACTCCTATTCAAAACAACCGATCCAACGGCAACCGATCGAGGCAACTGTTCCGGATTCAAGAAACGTGACTTAACTTTAGTATAAAGTGTGCTCTGTCGTCTCGTCTCCTGAGGAAACCGCCTTGACGCCTCCGTCTTATAAATATCCGTCAGGCCCGAATGAGCAACTGCACACGCCATTAGCCCTTGCTCACTCGGCCTTCCTTCTCCGTCTCTTCATCTTCAGACCTAGTTCATCCTGTAGAGCAAATCCTCCAATGGCCGGCCATGGAGATCGTGGCAAGCGTCTGGCCTCGGAGCCGGCCGAAAGCGACGAATTCGCCAGAGGACTCCGCCGCATCAGGTCCCACGCTCGCCAGTTAGAAACCTATCTGAGGTAGAGCCACTGTTCATTTCTTGATGTGTCTTCCCAAACCTAATCTGACTGCCGTCATTCGTGCAGCAATCGGGCGGCCACCGGTGCCGGGGCTTCTAGAACCGCCGCCGGGCCTTCACCAGCCGCTCCTGCGTTGGGCGGCGCGACTCCTGCGGCCGCCGAAGCCACCCCTGCAGTGGGTGACGCTGCGGGTTCATCTTGCGCGCCAAGGCGCTGGGCGACGAGTCGGCAGTTGGCCATCTACAGCAGGTAAGCTGATCTGCATCTATGGCGTTGATTCCCGGCTCTCAACTTCTGACATTCTCATTCTTCCATCGTTCTTCCAGCCAGCAGCGCGTCCTCCACCTGCCATCTGGCGCACCGATAGGTGAGTGGTCGCGAGTGCATCGCACCGCGCCTCAGCCGATCCCTCAACAGGATCTGGCTTCCAGTGCCGCCTCTAGGGTGGGGCCAGGTCCGGGTCTTCCTCAGGCTCGGCCAACTCTTACACCGCCGTTGACGACCACCGCTTCCACCACCAGATGGTGGAATATCGTAACCTCTACTCAGAGGCTACGAAGGAGAATGGCCAGCTGCAGGGCGTTAATGAAGCCTAAGCAGCCGCGCTCGCCGCCGCCGAGACCGAGGTGGCGAACATGCAGGCCCATCTCGCCGAGTCGGATGCCGCGGTGGCAGGTAACCTTCTGGAGTCATCTTGTGATGTGTCGATGAAAATTCTTGTACTAACTCCTCTGTTTCTTGCAGCCCTGACCGCGCAGCTGCAGGAGTTGCACATGGCCGCCGAGGACGCCGCCAACGTCGTCAACGCCCGCGGCGAGACGCTGGCGCAGAGGCTCCAGGATGTCCACCACCGAGTCCATCAGGTGGCCATGGCTGGCGTCCGTCACGGCGCCACTGGTGCTCTCGTGGCGGCCTGACTCCGCTCCGGCATCGCCCCGGAGGCCATCGAGCCTGGGTTCCCGGAGGGCCAGGACATGGGAGAGGCCAGTGCCCAACTGGCGGCCTTCTTCCCCCACGCCGACGGGGTCACGGTCGTCACCGACGCCGAAGATGTCATTGCTAGGGCCACCAACAATGATGTCTAGAATGTATCAGACTGCATTGTAAATATAATCAGTAATCAAAACTCTATTGAGAACCAGCAATCCGATCTCCAAATGTCTTTTATTTTTTTATTTTTGCTCTAAAGGCGATGCTTATCGCATCGGCTACTACACCCCATCGAGGGTATTACAATTTTTGTGCTGAAGGCGACTCGTTAAAACGAAATCGGCTGATACATGACTTCTATTTTTGTCCTGAAGGCGATCCTCCGCTAAGAATCAGCTTTCAGATCCAGATTCAACGAATCGGCTATCAACCCCCGACTGGAATGCTAGGGTAATATTTCTTTAAATACTTCCCGTTGATCGCCCTAGCAAATCTTCTCCCTTCCAAATCTTCAAGGATGTAGGCATTGTCGGGCGCACTCTCCATAATTCGATACGGGCCTTCTCAATTTGGAGACCATTTGCCGAATCGACTGTCCTTAGTACCAATAGGCAATATAACTTTCCATACCAACTCTGATTCGACAAAACTCTTGCTTCTCACCTTGGTATTGTAATATTTGGCTACCCGTATCTTGTTCTTCTCAATGCACTCTAAAGCTTTGAGTCGATGACAATGTAAATCTTCAAGGCTGTCCATCATGATGTCTCTATATTCACCGGCTGTAAGCTTGTTTTGCAACGTGACACGCCGTATTTCAGACTGGATCTCCCATGGTAGGACAGCAGCGTATCCATAGACTAACTCATAGGGTGTGGCCTTGATCGATCCATGTTGCGCCATTCGGTATGCCCATAGAGCCTCACTCAATGTCAAGTACCACCTTCTGGGTGTCTGCTCAATCTTCTTCTTTATGACCTTGATTAAAATCTGGTTTGAAGCTTCAGCATAATAAGACGAAGAATTATAAATTTTGATGCCCATGTTATCAGCAAAAGTCAGAAACTCATTCGAAGTGAACATTGTTCCTTGATCGGTTGTGATGGTCTGAGGTATACCAAACCTGTAGATAATGTGCTCCTTCACAAACTCTATTATATCACCAGATGTAGCATTTTTCAGAGGCACAGCTTCCACCCATTTGGTAAAATAGTCAGTTGCAACCAATGTCCACTTGTGACCTTTGCTCGATGGTGGATAAATTTGGCTGATTAGATCGATTCCCCAACCTCTGAACGGCCATGGCTTGATGATAGGATTCATAGCTGAAGTAGGAGATTTCTGCATATTCCCAAATTTCTGGCACTCTTAGCAACCCTTGTAATATTTGAAACAATCGTCGAGCATTGTTGGCCAATAATAACCAGTCCTCTGGATGTTCCACTTCATTTTGTGAGCTGATTGGTGAGCATCGCAGACTCCTTCATGAACCTCACTCATCGGCTTTGCTAATTCTTCTGCCCCGAGGCATTTTAACAGCACCCCTTCAACAGTCTTATAGTACAAGTGACCATCTAGCAACACATACTTGATAGCCTTGTATCTCAACTTTCTACTGACTTTCTGAGAAGGATCTGCAAGGTAACTTGCTATCTCACCCCACCAGTCATCAGCTGATTGCTCGATGTTGAAGATTTCCTACATCGACCTATAGCCCGAGTCACTCTGTGCCAATCGATTAGCCTCCTGATTTTGTGCTCGGGGAATATGATGAACTGAGACTGCTATAAATCCCCTGATCAAAGCTTGGCACTGATCATGATAGCCTCTGAGTACATCATCTTTACATTCATATAGGCCGAGCAATTGGTTGATGACTAGTTGTGAATCTCCGAAAACTTCAACTACGTCGGCCTTTGCTTCATGCAGAAGCTGAAACCCCTTCCAGATTGCCTCATATTCAGCTTGATTATTTGTCATCGTAGGCCCAATCTGGAAAGCAAACTCAAAACGCTGTCCCCGAGGTAATATGAGCACCACTCCAGCACCTCCACCTTGTTTGCAAGATGACCCATCGAAGAACATAGTCCATGGCGCGATGTCGACCAAACTGACAGCGCCTCCGTGATGCTGGGTAATGAAATCGGCTATTGCCTGACCCTTGACTGGTTTAGCCGATTCGAACCTCAAGTCGAACTCAGAGAGTGCCAAGATCCATTTACCGATCCGCCCATTCAGGATTGGCATTGATAACATATGCTTGATCACATCTGCCTTGAACACCACCACACACTCAGCTGACAATAAGTAATGCCTCAACTTGGTACATGAATAGAATAAACATAGGCACAATTTCTCGGTTGGTGTGTATCTTGTTTCAGGATCCAAGAGCCTCCTGCTCAGATAGAAAACTGCTCTCTCTTTTCCTTTCAAACTCCTGAAAAAGGCCGATCCAATCGTATGGTCCTCTGCCGTCACGTACAACTTGAAAGGCTTTCCCACCTGTGGTGGCACCAAAATAGGTGGAGATTTCATATACTCTTTAATCTCATCAAAATCCTTTTGCTGTACGTCACCCCATCTGAATTCTTGATCATCCTTAAGCTTCAAAAGTGGCGAGAATGGGAGCACTTTCTCTGACAGATTGGCAATAAATCTTCTGATGAAATTAATCTTGACAAGCAAAGACTGCAACTCCTTGTTGGTCGGAGGCACAAGTTGATCAATGGCTTTCCGGTTCTTGTTACCAATCTCTATCCCCTTGCGATGAACCATGAAACCCAGAAACTCACCACCCGATACCATGAAAGCACATTTATTAGGATTCATCTTCAGCCCATGCTTTCTCGTGCATTCCAGGGTAGCCTTCAAATCGGCTAAATGATCCTTGTAGCTCTTGGATTTCACAACCACATCATCAATATAGATTTCAGCAGTCTTGCCGATCAACTTATGAAAAATACAATTCATAGCTCTTTGATAAGTTGCACCGGCATTTTTCAAGCCAAAAGTCATTACAACCCACTCAAACAGACCGATTGCACCGGGACACCTAAAAGCTGTCTTGGAAATATCTTTGTCAGTCATGAAAATCTAGTTGTACCCGGCGTTGCCGTCCATGAAGCTAATGACCTGATGCCCTGCCGCTGAGTCAACTAACATATCGGCTATTGGCATCGGATAATCATCCATCGGGGTTACTCTGCTCAAATCCCTAAAATCAATACAAATTCATAATTTGCCATTCTTCTTATATATAGGGACAATATTCGATACCCATTCGGCGTATCGGCAAGCTCGAATGAACTTGGCTTCCAACAATATCTCGATTTCGGCCTTGATGTCAGGTAATGCATCTAACTTGAATCATCGCGAAGGTTGCTTGAATGGCCAAAATCCTAGGCTTGATAGGTAGCCTGTGCTCAACAATTGACTTGTCTAAACCAGGCATTTCATAATATTCCCAGGCGAAGCAATCATTGTATTCTTTCAACAGATCGATTAACTCCTACCTGAACTCAGGGTCAAGGATGGCGGCAATGTACGTCGGCCTTGGTCTGTCACCAGGTGCAATATCTACTTCTTCAAGTTTATCGACCGACGTAAAGCCCTGCCCAAGCTTGCCCTCGGTGCCATCGATCGGATTCTTCATTAATAAAAAGACTCAGAGCCGATCGCCCGAACCGGCTGTTGACTCTCATCGTTGACTTTGATGGAGCCTTCATCCCAAGTCTTGCCAGAAAAACAATCATGATCCCTGGCTTCCCAGTAGGTGGCATCTGCCAGTAGCAACACTCACCGAATCTTCAGCTGGGACCACTTCAACCTCATCACCATGCCACTAGATCACACATTGGTGCATTGTGGACGGCACACAGCAATTGGCATGGATCCAATCACGTCCAAGAAGCAAACTGTACGGGCCCTTGATGTCAGTCACTGAAGAAGGTAGTGAGCAGCGTCTTCTTCCTCAATGTTAACTCGACATCGATTGCCCCCCGGGTATTGGAAGAGTTGCCCCCGAAGTCCTTCAGCATCATGTCGGTCTCGATCAAGTCATCAGGGCCCTTGCCCAGCTTACGGAAAGTAGTGTATGGCATGAGATTGACTGTGGCACCACCATTCACCAGCATCTTGGTCATCGGCATTCCATCAATGTATCCTTTGAGGTAGAGGGCCTTTAGGTGCCCATGCTTGGGCGGTTTGTCGAAAGTAGCTTGCTGTGAGAAAATCAACTTGGTGGTGCCTTGCTCAGACTCTGATTCGCCAGAATCAGAAGATACATAACCTTTCCTGGCCTTGGGCGCCCTGAACTCAGCCGGAAGCACGAACACCATCTGTGCATCGGCTATTGCCTTCCTCTTGTCTTGAGAGGGCTTCTCCCGCCAGACTTGCCTTTGGCCACCTTCTGCTTTGAGCTCTCTATTCCTGAGATGCCGCACATGGCGTCTCTGACTCCTGGTCAAGTACCCGGGGCACCACTGGCCTTCCTGCCAGGCCGGCTCCTCGCGATTGACTACCGCCGCATCGAGCCGATCATGCACATCCCTTTTTTTGCGCCGATCCTGCATGTCTCACGGGCGTCGAAGCCTCTCATGCACAGACCGGCGGTTGGTTTGAGATTGCCTGTACTCCCAGTATTGATCACTACATTTCGGGCAATTGCGGATAGTCGGCAGTTTCAAACCTTCGTTCCAGCAGTGGCAAAAGAACGGGCAATATCAGTGCTCTTTTTCTTCTTCCCGGTAGTAGGCTAGCTCCTCCTGATAGCGTGCTTCCTCTTCATCATGGGCCCACCTCCGGTACTCTTCTTCTTCAAGCTATCTCTGGTGACTCTTCTCCCTTTGCCTTCGCCATTTATTCAATAAGTTGCAAGAAATCACCCTGGTCTTGCTGGATTCCCACTACTCAAATCGGTTCCTGCTCTGCTCCCGTCTTTTCTTAATCATCTCCAGTTCTTTTGCCCGTTATCTGCATGCCTGGATCAACCGATGCATTCTTTTCTGCCTGATCAGAGGTCAGGACTCTTACCTTGCCTGCAGGGGATGTCACCTCGACCATGTTCTAGCCTTTCGGGAACGGGAATTTGTCAATCTTCATTTTCTCTTTGGCAGGACTATCAAACTTCAATAGGCCGCGAGAGATAGCTCTCTAGATCTGAGTCCTAAACGCGCGGCACCCATTAGTATCATGCGTGTCATGGCCATGGTATTGGCAGAATGGCTTCCCTTTCAATTCTTCAGGAGAAGGCTTGACATAATCTGCAGGGAACGTAATCTGCCCGGCGCTGACCAGCAAGTCGAAGAGCTTATCTAGCTTGTTTGAGTCAAAGTCATATTGATCTTGAATGCTCCAGTTCTTGGGCACAGCCATGGGCCTCTTGCCCCACTACAGTTCGACAGCAGCAACCTCGTCCTCGCCTTCGTCTTCTGAATCAGAGTTGCCGACGTACGTGGCATGCTTGTACTTCGCGTCCTTCCTGAAGGCTTGAACTTTCACTTCCAGTGCTGACACCCTCTGCATCACCTGGCTGATAGTGTCGAAGTCACTGCCCACCAGCTTCTCTTGAATGTGCGGGAGCAAACCACCAATGACCAGGTGAGCGAGCTGCTTGTCCGTGAGGTTCAATGAATAGCACATGTTCCTCGTCTCTCGGAAACGCTTGATGAAGGCCGACCCGGTCTCGCTGCTCTTCTGGCAAATGCTGGTCAGATCGACGATAGTCTTTTCCCCAGTACCAGAGAAGAAATAGTTGTGGAACTTGCTCTCTAAATCCGCTCAGTTCTGAATCGACTCCGGCTCTAGAGTAGTGAACCAACTGAACGCCGGGCCAGTCAATGACAGTGAGAAGAAACGGACCTTGTGAGCGTCCTCATATGATGCCTCGCCAAGCTGAGTAAGATATCAGCTAATGTGCTCCAAGGTGGACACGTCATCCTGCCCACTGAACTTGGTGAAGTCTGGCATGCGATACCTAGGAGGCAGTGCCACACGCTCGAACCACTCAAGATACGGGCGTCTGTATCTGATCGAGACTCCTGCCTTCGGTTGCAAGCCGAATTGTTCCTTGAGCATTGTACTCATCTTGCTCAGCAATTCGTCCTGAGGCGACTAAGTATAACCAAGGTGTGGTGCCGACGTGAGCTCATTATAAGTGTGCCCGTAGTGAAAATTTAGAGCTGTTGGAGGCACGTTGCCGACCGGCACGGTCCCAGTTGTACTCATGTAAGTAGCGATCTGCTCAGGAGTGTAGTCTCTGTATAACTTGGGCTACGTAGCTATTTTTGGAGCCGAATCTGTCGTCATATTGGGATGTTGAACAAACGGCTTTGGCGGATTCGGCTGTTGCAGCGGAGGATTAGACGTTTCGGCCGCTGCATTTGAGTTGGAATCTTCTGGAGGTATGTTGAAGTACGTTGGGCCCAATGACTCCCAGTACTGCCTCTTGATGACTGTCTTCATGATGTTGTAGAATGTCTGTAGGAAAACGTTGTGATGATGCCCGACTGCCTGATGCGAGGCTGACCAGATGGCGCTGAGAAGATAATCTTTGAACTCTTCTTCACCCTTGTCACTGTGGCCATGCAGGATGCACCTAGGAAAGGGATTCTTCTTCATCACTCGACCCTCATGGGTCTTGCTGAATGACAGGAGGCAGGCATCAGAAAACTCAATGAGCTGCTCCATGATCACAGCATCTTCAGGCTCGTTCTCTTCACGCTTGACCCTGATGACGCCATCATCCGTCGGAGTGTTGTCCGCAGCTCCCTTGTTCTTGGCCATGAGTGAAAACTACCCCACCAGGCGTGCCAAAAAGTGTGTTGGCACAAAAAGTGGTTCTCGCGCTCAATACACCAGCGAAGCCGGAACGACCCTTGAAAATAGACAGAGCTTTCGCGGATCCAGCTAGCTTCAGGCCCAGTCTGAGAGTGCCGATAGCTCCCAAGCATGCCAATCAATTTGACCTGCAATTGACAAAGAAAAAGATATGATCAGTAACAACAAGGCAGAACTCACTGGTGTGTCCAGATAGTTCCGAATTTTTGGCCTTACAGACCCTGTTTGCAGGCTATCGACTAAAGAGTCGATATCCGAATGACATGAACCGATTTTCATGAGATAAGCATTATGACATAAATTAACCAATTCTCTTGCATCAATAATAATAATGACTTGTATGAGACAAAATATAACCTATTTAATGCACACGTGTCAAGTTAGTCTGATCAAAGATGTCTAAATGTAGAAACAGATCGAGATCGGCTAATTAACTGATTCGGCAAATACGAGTGATACACAGGCAGATAAGACGACTAATGCTTAGATCTTCAAACCAATACATTTAACTCAATGTTTACAATAGTGGGGATCGAGCAGATCGACGCAGCCATAATGCAAACTATGATTTAAATCTATCGATCATCGAATCTAAATACTATTCATCTTATTGTTTGAGTACAACCCGTACACAATCAAGATCTAAATCTATCGGCAATTGTGAGCATATCCTATTTATCAATGCATAAACGTGTGACAGTTATCATTCATTGAACAAATAGATCTAAAGATAAAGCCGATATAAACAGATCAAGATTGGGCAAATTTAGTGAGTAATACATGTAAATAAACAAATAAACTCAAACATCACCGATAACTTGATGAATCTAACTAAGATGCCACCTTTAGTTAGAGCCGATAACTAATCCATGCACATCGACTGAATTAATCTAAGCCTTCGTCCACCGGATGATGCTAAATATAGATTAAGCAAGTAAACAAGCATGAATCGATAACTAATCCTAATTTGATCTAAGCCCACGTCCATCGGATGACGCTAAACTCATATCAAACAAGAATCGACCTTGATCTACAAAGCTCCCATGTCCACCGGATGACATTAAGGAAACAAAGCTTAGCAAGGCATGACGGTACTTACAAGCAAGCTTGCGTCCACTGGATGACACCGAGCCTATTCGAAGAAACTCGCTGAGATCTACTTTACTCCTACTCCTAAGGGTTTTGGCCGGAGACGAAAGGTGTATTGTATTGATGTGTACATACGTATTACAATGGCCGGGGGCTTATATTTATACCCTGGGCTCGACAAGATATAGTCCTAATCGAATTACAACTCAAAAATAGATATGGAAACTAACAAACTTTTCTATTCTAAAGGTAACATGGAGTCCAATCTTCCCTTTCTAAAATGGACTCCGAACGTGATCGCTTCCCGGCGCTGGAGACTCGTGCTGACGTCATCAATTGACTCCTGTCTTCAAACACATCGTCTGCGTTTCGGTCGAACAATGGATTCTGAACCGGATCGGCTATTCTCAGCTCTTCGCATAAAAGGCTCTGCTTCCTGAAAATCGACTGTCTCTGCTCTCGGTATTGTCTATCCATTCCCAGTTCAAATTTGCTGTTCTTGCCCGTAAAACAGCCGGTTCTATTCTTTGCCATAATCGAAGAATTTATCTCTTTACTAGTTTGCACGGAAACTAGTCGTGGCGCGTCTACGAAAGTAAAGCAATCTATTCATTGGGGACTTCTGTGTTGATTTTTGGCGTCAACAGAGAAGTCCAACAATGTAGAGCCCCTAGCATGAGAAAGGCCATGATGGAGGTGATGAGCTCATGGTTCCTCAAGTTAATATTGAAGCTTAATTAATGTAATAATATAAAAGACCAGTCCTTCATAAAGCTCATTACATTTTTATTTGATGAATGAAAAAATATGACGACAGATTGGAAATTGTCTTGCACCACTAATAAATCATCCAAGCTATTGTTTTAGGGAAGTAATGTACTCAAGAAGTTAGAAGAGAAGCAAGAAAGAAAAACAAGCACTATCTGGTTTGGTTCCATGCCTCCCATGGTGATAACATGAAGCTACGTCACATTTTGGATATAGTGTTTGGCCAACACACACTACTACAGATTCAAACATCACTACCGGCCCATCACTACCGAATTGTATTGGGCCGACAGTGATAAACCTTCATTGCCAGTTCAAACTCTGACAGACCGTGAAATGATTGGGGTAGGGGCCTGATTCACTGCTAGTTCCAGCCACAAACCGGCAGTGATAATGAGCTTCACTGTCGGTTTGTGGTTTAAACCGCCTGTGATACGTCCACAGTACATATAGCTCGACCTCCCTTGGCGCGTTTTCTGCCTTACCTTCTATTGTTGCGGCTGCTCTTTACCAAATTGCTCAAGGAAACTCTTGGATGCTCAAGTATGGTCACGATCTTCTAGCTTATGGTTAGTTACTAGCATACTTCTTTGAATTTGTGTGTGGAGATTGATTCTTATTGTAGTTGTTTAATTTAGAGAGCACATTTGAATTGTATCTTGGGCAAGGCATCAAAATTGTAGTAAATCCACCTTTGAGAAGGCTAGTGTAAATGATTATATTACTACGTGAAGCCAACTAAATTCAAATTTTATGTACAAATCCATAGTTTGGAGGTATATTATGTTCATGATCAAGAAGATGGGTTATTGTAATTTGTGCCTCTATTTTTATGTGGCATGTGGTAGAATAATTTTTTTAGCAATTCTATTTTATGGGGCTACCATTTTCTACATTTTATTTGTGTAGAATAATTGGTATTCGACAAGGGTGTGCAATTCCATGTGAGACTTACAAATCCATTGTTTGGAGCTACGTTGTTGTTCAAAAAGGGTGTGCAATTAATGTTCTTTACGATGAAGCCTCAATATTTTTATATTTTTTTGTCTCTATTTTTACATTGCATGTTGTAGAACAATTATTTTGTATGGGCTATCTATTTAAATTTTTATAGCCCAACAATTTTATTTTTTTATAAGGCAACCGATTTCAATTTTTTATCGAAGAATACATTATGCTTATGTGCTTCAAATAATATTGTTTAGAAAGGCTCTTATTAAAACTTGCCTATGTTTCCTCTGCCTTGGCCATTTTACCCCTACAGACATGGATCTAGGGTGGACGTACGATCTATCATTTACAGACCGACGGTACTTGACGGGCATCGACGATTTCATCAAGCTCGCCAGAGCTAATGCTAAGGAGTCACAGCCTGTATTCTGCCCATGCAAAGATTGCAAGAATACGAGAAAATGGGATAATGTGGAGCATATATAAACAGCCCCAGGCCCCAGGGTTTCATATGATCCTGAGAGAAATCAATCCAGGGTTTCAGAATTCGACCGACATATCTATAGAGAAGTAGAAACCTAAGATAGGATCTAGTGCCTAGCATCAAGTAGAAGATTAGCCTTGTAGTCTCTCCAGATTAGGGCTATTCTTGTTCTAGAAGTGGTTTGGTAGAAGAGCAGGAGATAGTTAGAGGAGTTGCCGGCCTGTCGGTGACCGCTCTACGACTTGTACCCGTGGATTCAAGTCCTTCTTTGGGGCTTGTTTCTGAAGATTTCTTCGGAGTTCAACTTCTAATCCAAGTGAGTAATGTTGTTATTATTGTTCTTAAGGTTTACGATTCTGTGGGGGTATAAACCCATATAACCACATAGCTGAACATGGGCCAAGTCATCCGACCAAGCCCGGACTACTAAGGACACGTCAGCTACACGTTCTCCAGGAGATCACGTTTATCTGCCGGCTTAGAGGTCTTGCCGCCCAAGGAAATAGCTTTCCTAGTAGCTAGCCGATTAGTTTCCTTGTTCGGTTAAGATTGTAATTTGATATACATGGTAAACCGACTTGTAACCCTGCCCCCCGAACTATATAAGGTGGGCAGGGGATCCCCTCAAAATAGATCATATAATAGCAATACATTTCAGCGACACACAGGATGTTGGGTATTACGCCTCGCGGCGGCCTGAACCTGTATAAACCTCGTGTCTCGCGCTTACTACGCTACTCTTGTTCATCTCAGGTGCACCTTCACCGATCAGTTTACTACCTCAGGTATATCCCTCGGTAGATTGCCGATGATCTCTCATCGATAGTTGGCGCGCCAGGTAGGGGGTGTGCTTCCTGATCCATGGCGAGCAAGATGGTGATTTTTTCAAGCTTCATAGAGCTCCCAACGCCAGGCCAGATCTTCACGGTGGGTTCCATCACCTGGGTCATCGGCCTCGATGGCGAAGGAAGAATCCTGACTGCGGTCCAGATCGCGTCTACTCCGTCTTCGTCGATGGCCTCCTCCGGCAAGGAGGCTGCCACGCTACGTCCGGAAGGCCATCGACGACAGCGACCTGATTGGATCCATAGATCGGGTCTCCCAAGGCTTGTCTGAGAGCCTCCAGCAATCAGCTGCGGGTCAGATGTCTGCAGATCGCTTCCGGCCCTCTCCAGGGACATGGAGCTTCACTCTGTCCACGGCTTGGCGGGGCTCGACAATAGTCGTCACCACCACTCCACAAGGTCGCATCGTCGAGATTCGGCCCCGAGCAGTCACCCGTGATCTCCCGAGGGGCTACATGCCTTTCGGCCTGCTGAACACGGCCTCCAGCATCTCACAGCTGCTGTGCCGCCCTGACCACGCCATCTCCGACCATGACGGTGCCAGCTCCACCTTAATCATCGCCGACAATGACCACTCCGACGACGGCGGCACAGAAGGCGGCGATCTCATCGATCTACCTCCTCCCACTGGTCGGTACATTGGTGGGCACATCCTCACCATTAGTAACGATAGCACTCCGGCTCCAAATGAAGATGAAGAAGCCCGAGCAGCTCGAGAGGGTAGAAACGCCGATCGAAGACGACGCCGTGAGCAGCGAGTCAAAGCAAGGAAGGGCCCAGTGCGGAACCTGGAGCAAGAATTTGATCTAGTCGAAAAACACCAGGTCTATAAGACTCCAAGCGTGAATGTCACCATCGCGATAGCAGAAGCCAAAAACCTGGCCCAGACTCCAGAGGTTGAACGCCTTATGGCTTACCTCCAGGCAGCCCAAGTTCAGATCAATGAAGAACACTTGCTGCCACCACCGTCGCACTCCACTGCATCGGCCACCGAAATTATTCGCGAAGATGGCGGCCACTCCTGCGGCGGGCGAAGACGTCGTCGCCAAGACGGCAACCAAGAGGTAAATCAGTCCGACCTCCGTGAGAAGCTGAAGACCAGAGACCTCCGTAGGCGCATCGAAAATTGGAAGGAAGCCAAGCACTCAGCAGAAAATGAGCGCCGCAAGGAGTACGATGAAACACATGGTCCTCCGATCAATGACAAGAACGCCCCGAGTTGCCATTTACGCCAGAGCTCCAGGCGGTGCGCTGGCTGGTGAACTTCAAGGTCGTCGCCGTCGAGACCTATGACAGCACCGCCGATCCTACCAAGTGGCTTACCGTTTACGAGATCACGGTCAAAGCTTCCAGAGGAAACTCAGACTTCATGGAAAACTATTTGCCCGTCATGCTCAATGCATCCGCCAACAATTGGTTGCTGAGTCTGAAGCCGAACTCCATCGACACTTTGGACCAGCTGAAGAAGCAGTTCATCAGCAACTACCATGCCACCTGCAAGCAGCCAGGCACGAAGTTGGATCTTGAGAAGCTTCAGCAAGCATCACGAGAATCTCTGCGGGATTACATTCGGCACTTCTCGGAGACCAGAAACAATATCCCAGATGTCACGGATGCTGAAGCCATCTTCGCTTTTATACGTGGCCTCCTGACCTGATGAAGAACTGCAGAGGAAGCTATACCATAGCAGACCAAGCTCCATCACCGCGCATCGCCAACAAGTACGTAGACGGGAACGAAGGGGCTCGCCACTCCATTCATAGCCTCCTCTGTTTCCCTGACCGATCATGCCACGAGGACACCGACCACCGAGCTAATCGGTGATATGACGACCGAGGGGCCCGGTGGGATTACCGCCGCGATGAGCGCGACTACCGCGACCTACGCCGCTCTGATCAGCACTGCCACGATGAACCAAAAGGTTCCAGAGCTGGAGAAAGGCGTCGCCACTACTAGGTCTACAACACCGGACAAGCCCCGAAGCAACTATGAAGAAGCTTATGACAAGCTCCTCGACAGTCAATGCCCCATCCATAAGTTCCACAAACATACCATGAGAGACTGCTACGGCTTCTCCTAGGCATTCAAAGAGGAAGAGAAAAAGAAGGCTCGCATCAAATCTGATAAAGACAAGTGTGATGGTGATGGTGACCTGCCTCCGGGCTTCACTGAGGCTCACCAGACGGTCTCCACAATCATTGGCAGCCGCATAGCTATGGAGTCAAAGAGGGAGCAGAAGCTCGTTGCGAGATGTGTCAACTCTGTCACCAACTACGACACCTCCATCACTGATCCGAAGTTCCCGCCCTGGTCACACAAAGCCATCACCTTCAGTAGAGACGACCAATGGACGGAGATCCTGTACTTGGGTCGCTTCCCACTAATCCTCGATCCGGTCATACAGACGACCCGCTTCCGTAAGGTGCTGATCGACGGTGGCAGCGGCCTCAACATCCTCTTCTCCGGAGCTGCCAAAGAGCTCAGGCTCTGAGTGAAAGACCCGAAGCTGACTACAGCTCCATTCTGGGGAATCGTTCCAAGGAGGCCCTCCTACCCCCTGGGACAGATCAATCTGCCCATCCAGTTCGAGACACCACAGTGCTTCCGTATTGAGCACATCGACTTCCTGGTGGCCGACTTCGACGTCGCGTATCACGCCATACTTTGCCGCCCAGCTCTGGCCAAGTTCGGGGCCATCCCCAACTACACCTACCTCGCCGTGAAGATGCTGACGGAGACCGGCATCCTCACGGTCCGCTCCAACCTCTAGACCACATACGACTGCGAGAAGGAGGCCATCGCCATTGCTGAGGCCATCGACGTCTCCATCCTGATGAACATGTGCACAGTAGATGCACAGAAGATGATGCCTGAAGAACAAGTCATCCCAGAGAAGACCCCGCCCAGAGCTGCTACCAAGAACAAGGAGACAAAGGACAGTCGTTCTCGTCCCCGGCGACCCGAGTAAGATTACTCGCATCAGGACAGATCTCGACCCCAAATAGGAAGACGCGCTCGTCAGCTTCCTTAGAAAGCACGTCGGCGTTTTCGCATGGAAACCTGCGGACATGCCTGACGTACCTAGGGAGCTCATCGAGCACTCCTTGAACGTCTCGAAGACCGCCAAGCCCGTCAAGCAGAAGCTCTGGCGATTCTCTCTAGACAAGAAGGAGGCTATTAGGGTAGAAATAGCTCGGCTTCTAGCTACCGGCTTTATCAAAGAGGTGTATCGTCCTGATTGGTTAGCCAATCTGGTTCTTGTAAGGAAAAAGAATAATGAATGGAGAATGTGCATTGATTACTGTTGACGGTGGATATACCCTAAAATTCCACATTCAAACACCGTCAACAGGCCTCGGATCCAAGGGAGAATAAATACAACATGAGCATATTTTATCAATAACGAGTTCCACTTGTACTCTTATCTTGTGATTGCAGGGAACACCAAAACAGTGCAAAAGTGAGCAGCTAGGGGCTAACTACATGGTTCGGCCGAACCATGTCATGTTGCCCTAGGCCACCACCTTTCAACACAGTGCATACAACATCAAATGGAAGAGATCAGAGCTAAGGGTGGGCCCACCCATGGGTCGGCCGAACTGCCCATGGGGCCCACCTGGCTCTGGTGACGTGGCAGGATCCGTGTGACACTCCAACCAAGTCATTTCATCCATCAGATCAACTTGTGCTTTCATTCAACGGTGGAGATCAAAGGCACACGGATTGAGGCATCAAACGAAGCAATCAAGACAGAACCAACACGTAGGAAGAGTCTATGATAGATGGGGACCACGGTGGTGGGCCCCACCCACTAGGGGTGGGTCGGCCGAACTGCCAAAAGTGGAACCAAGCCACTTACACACTCAGTGACTAGTGGGGACTCCTTCTAGAAGACCCTGGCTAGGCCCACCAGTCATAGGGGGGTCGACCGAACCCCCTCTGGTGCCCAGCCAGGTCGGTTGGCCTCCACCGACTCCAAGCATGTTTCCCATGTGCTCAAATCACCAAAGCCGTCCATCTTGAGGCGGTTACAAGGTGGTGGATACAAGGGTGGAGAGGCAAGGAGCACGTGGATTGTTGACGTGGCACCCCCTCATCCTCCACTATAAATAGAGGCTACCCACTCCTCTTCAAGACACACCATACAACACAAGAAGCAAGCTAGAGTGAAGTTCTACTCTTTAGTAGTAGTATTAGTCTAGTGTCGGAGTTAGAGTCCAGTCGAGCTATGCTCGGAGTCTCCGAAGTCGTCTACTAGAGAGTCTGGTATAACTCTTGTACCTTTCCTTCTGCAAGACTTTATCCTTATCAATATATATTATCTTTACTTTACTTCACTAAGTTCTTACTTAGTCTTTACTATTCTTTATAGTATTGTTGTGTCGTGTCTTCTTCCTTAGTTGTCTTATACTTGATAGTGATCTTGTCCCAACTCAACGTGTGTTAGTTCATCGCCTGTCATAGGGTGTTCTAGTTGTTGGTACGCAGCTAGAATAGTGAGACTTAGTGTAAGCGTGGTGGTTAGACTAGATCTTGCCTTTGATTACCGCTTTGTCGCACGGATTGTTTGTGGGTGCTAGAAGGTGGTGACAGCCCTGTCTAGTCTTAGTATCCCTCCACGTGTTTTAGGCAAGTTCTTAAAAGGTAGGCTCACATAAGAGTGTAGACGCTTCGGGTAGAGGTTTTGTCCTCTATTGTCTCGCACTACCCCCTGCACACCGGTAGTAAGGTAACTATCTTAGTATAAGTCATCTATTTGATAAGGTAAGTCACAAGAGTAAAGTAAGTGTGATAAGAGTCTTATACTCACTCATTGTCCTCCCACCTAGCTATACTCTACTAGTTATCTTTTAGTTATCTTAATACTTGTTGTGTGTTGGTGTCATTACCTTTTCCTCTACCTATCGATTTACCCCCTACCACTAGCTGATACTAAGTTGGTATAGACTTAAGGATCTCTCTTTCTTTTTATTAATTATTCCTAGCAACCGCTTTCCCCTGGGATAAAAATAAATAACGATACCTTGGAATACTCCCGGGTGAAGTGCTACAGCGGTATATTTCGTGCGCTTGTGGAATTATCCAATAGACATAAGAAATACCCTCAGGCACTTCTGGCGCCGTTATCAAAGATAGCCTAACATCCTGTCTCTGGTGGTTGCGCTAAGAAGTGTCAACAAGAATTTCTGGCGCCGTTGCCGGGGAAAGCATCAGTCTAGGAATATTAATAAAAAATTGAATCCGGAGTCTACTATCAATTTAGTTATCGAGTAGTGTTAGGGGCTTACCCTTGTCTGTGTTTCTCGTTATCGTGAAGCCAGACAGTGCATGAACGGTTTCCAATTGCCGTCGAATTATATTGAAGATTCCGAGCAATTGTTGAGAAGAACTAGACGCCGTCAAGTTCCGCCTCAAAGGTGTAACACCCTAGTGTTAGTTACTATTTTCACACTTGCATTTGCATGTCATCAAGCATAGATCATGTCATTTCATGCATTATTATCATTGCATTGGATTTGATTCCCTTTTATCGCTATATGTTTGTTTATATGTCCATATTATGCAAAATGTGTTGACATGCAAATGTGATGCTTGTTTACAGTTCTAAATGCTTTATACATGTTTAGGATAACATTTGGAACAATGTTCATGTTGGTGAAATCCTCAAAATACCCCTCTAGCTCATAGTTGACTAGAGAGCCCTTTAAAAGCTATTCTGTTTGACCAAACAAGAAGGGCATTTTAGAGATTCTGCATGTCAGTGCACCCTTAATCAAAGTTGTGTAGAATTTTATAAGAAACAAACTTTATTTTTGGGTCAACTCATGAAAATGAGTGGAAGAAGGTCAAAAAGTTGAATTAGTGCAGATTTGGAGCTGTTTTGGAAGTTTTCAAATTTTCCTAAGTCTAAACCGGTTTTCAGTTTCGGTGTACCCCTGTTCATCGACTTGTATCTCTCAGTCCAGGCCGAACTAGAGTAAAGTTTCTTAATAAGAAATGATCTACTCGTATAGCTCTTCAACCTATATTAGTGAAGTTTTCGCTGAAACGCCCTGGATCGCGAGTTATAGATCGATAAAAATCGAGTTTCAGTCGGGTCCGCGGAAACTGAATCGGAGCCGATTCAGTTCGACCCTCGGGCGAATCGCGAGCGAATCGCGCGACCGCGTCAGGCCTCGGCCGCCAGATGGCGCCGTACGCCGTCGTTGCTGCCGCGCGGTCGGCTTACAAAGGGGAACACGCAATGCTGTCTCCCGCACGCTCGCCCTCACTCTCCCTGCTCTCTCGCCCTCTGTTCGCTCGCTGCTCTCCTCTTTCCCCTCCGCCGTCGCCATTTCCGCCGTCGCCATTTCCGCCGTCGCCATTTCCGCCGCGACCGCCGCGGTGAAATCCGCCGCCACCGAGCCGTCTCCGACCGCGCCACCCTCGGCGCAGCTGCGGCTTGCTCTGCTCTTCGTTTCCGACCCGTTGCCGACCTCAGCCGACCTAAGGTACAGCTCCAGCGAGCTTCTCGCCGTCCGCCATTGCCGGAGCACCGCCGAGCTCTCGGGTCGCCGTGACGAGGGCGATGCCGGGGTCGGCTTCCCTCTCTTTTGCTCGTCTAAGAGTCTCCGTTAGCCGTAGATCCTTTCCACACCGTCGGTTAGATCTACCTCGCCGTGGTTTCGCCAGAACCCGAGTTCGCCGTGAAACCGCTCGCCACCGTGCCGCCATGCGAGCGCGGTCAGTGAGTTTCCGTGCGCAATAGTTCGATTAGTCGCGCGCACAGGTCCGCTAGGGTTGCAGGAACACGGAACGAGGCCGAGCCGCGCGAGCAACGGCCGGAATCGGCCGGCGCAAGTTCGCCGGACCACCGCCGTCCTGCCATTGCCGCCGTCGAGCTCGCTCCGGTGGAGTACGACCCTCGGCAGTTGGTCCATCGGGTTCGTCTCGTTGCCGCGAGTCGGTAGGTAGCCTCGGCGTCGCCGGAGACCTCGCCGTCGGCGAGCTCTCGCCGGTCAGCGCCGGCGGCTCTGTTTCCTCTCTCTGACGCGTGGGGTCGGGTCGACCCCGGGGCCCGCGAGTCAGCCGTTCGGGTGCGCCTCTGGTTCACTGAGCCGGGTGCACGTAGCAATTCTATCGGGTTTAGGTTTTTGATTTATAAAATGAATTTCCAGAAAATGTGTAAAACCTTCCAAAATTCATATCTGGAGCTAAGAATGTCCAATGGGGGTGAACCAAATTTTGTTGTGTTTGTATTTCTGAGCTCTATCAAGGAAAAATATAAAATGTACTTTTTGAATACTTTTTATGTGCAGTTATAATTAGATTGTTAATTGCTTGTAAAATTGATAAATGCATAAGTAATTGTAGGAATGTGCTAAAAATGTGATTCCACTTGCATTCATCTTGTTTAGGGAAGTAGAATCTATGAAAAATATGTTTGCTAGTGTTTCACTGTTATTTATATGATGTCTAGTATAATGTGCCTTTTATGCTTTAATCTTGCAAAAATCACCATGCTTAATGTGTTAAGGTTATGGACATGAATATTTTTCCTGGGCTATGTTATGTTGGAAAGAAGCTAAGAAAATTAGGAAATCTGTTGTTTGATACTTTTCACTGTGTTAAGTATTTTCCATTGCTTAAAAGGCTGGTTGCTTGTTATTTTTGTGTAGACTGTTATACTTGTCCAAATGACTTGAAATTTTGTCAGTAGGCTAATCTGGATGTGTAATAGCTACTGTAATTTCTATGGATTTTTCTGGTCACAGTAAGCAGTAGGTCCAGTTATAGGCTAGGGTTTATTTAATTGTTTCTAAGCAAATATCTTTTGGTTGTGGTAGGTTAGTTGATGCATGTTAATTATTAAGTGCAGGTTGTAGACCTCTCACCCGGGACGAGAAATTGTTCTATGCTTTGCTTAAGAAGGGTGAGTATGAGTTGGTTGTCTAGGAAAGAAATAAATGAGTGTGGATTGTTAAACTGATTGCATATCATGGGTTAATTCGTGCATCTCTATCTTGCATTTCATGTGCATTCTCAGTTCTCATATATGCGTATCATGCATATAGGATCACCGGGAGGAGTGACACTGTTGCAATTCGATCCACCGGAGGAGGGAGTTCCGCCGGAGATTGATGTGCCCGAGGTTTCCGAAGGACAAGAAGAAGAGGCTGAACTTCCGGAGTGCCCGGATCACCAACCCGCTAACTTTGTGAAAGGCAAGCCCCGGAGCATTCCTAAGTCTCCACCTACTCTTTTTACAAATACACTGGTCTTTATTAAATCGTATGATTGTGCACTTAAGTACAGGAGTTGATATGATACCGTTGCTGCATTTATTCCTTGTCCACTTATACTTGATCCTGAAGTTATTACTAGACAAGGGGATGGGTTCGATCTTATGCTTAGCCATGCTTAGACCGGTAGAAGTCGAGGGATTTCCTGTCCTTCGCGAGCATAGGTGGTTACTAATGATGATGGGGTTGGATTCCACATGATGGACTATATGTGCCACCATGCCACAGTGTCTAATGAGAGAATCAAGGCTAGGTAGCGGGGAGCCGCATGACATGGTTGAGGTCATGCCGTCTTCGGTGCTGCTTGCGGCCGACTAGGACTGAGGCCACCAGACATCAGTTGAGATTGAAAGACGTCGTCACATAGCTGGCCAGATAAGTCGTTCTGACCGCGAAGCCGAGTATTTCTTTCTGAGCCGGGAATTGGGCGTGATAAGGTAGACATATTCTGGAGGTAGGAAGGATGTGCGGAGACACCATCTTACCAAGGGCAGGTCAGGGACCTGATGCATCCTGGAAGTGGGTTTGTCTCTGAGAATATGGACCCCTCCAAGCCCGCGATACATATTATGTCTCAGAAAGATTTAACGGTGGCCCAAGAAGCCAGTGGCTCGGCTGACAGGGTTTGTGATTGGCATATTTGCCAGCTGGTACAATCGATTCGAATCGCCATCTCTCCTGGTTAGTGAGAAACTGAACTGATCTTCTGGTGAGGTAGAGGCTAATAACTTGAACATAATGATTATGGTGAGATGAGGTTGATATCTGTGGATATCGGAAATCATATGATTTTATTGATTGCTACAATATTCAGTGAATGCTTAGTATAGTGGCTAATCCTAGTAAATAGTTTAACTGAAATCGAAGCTTATCACAATTAAAATGAATAAGTTGAGGTTCTACTGTAGTAATGCTTTGATGCAAAATGATGCTACCCTCTGAGCTCCACCAAATAAGCCTTGCATATCCTTGAGAGTCTTTTTATTTACTCCCTGTCGGGTAAGTCTAGCTGAGTACAATTGAGTACTCAGGGTTTTATTCCCATTGTTGCAGATGGTGTAGTTTTCTACGCGTATTGCAGGAACTGCTTCACCCCTGCGGGCGAAGAAGACTAGACCCGAGGGCGGGGTCATTATCTATCTTTAGTTGTTGTAAGAATGCTGTGACGGGGTCAGGTGATGGTACTCGTATTCGAACTCTGTGGTGTAAAACTATGTTGACTTCCGCTACTACCCTATTTGTGTAAAAGACTATGGTACTCTGATGTTTAAATTCGGTTGCGAACTTATGTGTCATGTGATCGGGTATTGCTGAATGAATGATCCTTAGGGTATGAAATGTTTGAAATCCTTCGAGATTTCCGGACTACCGGGTTTATATTGGCTCAAGTGCGACTGGATTGCGGCGAAAATGCGATCGTTGTACTTGTGCTCGTATAAATTGGTCGGTTCTGTGACAGCTGGTACCAGAGCATAATTCAGCATATACCGTCACTTGACTATTTAAAAAACTAAAAGAGTTTTGAGTTTTACAAACTAATTGCCAACTGATAGTGTGTATAGGTGATTTAAACCAAGTGTTTGCAAAACTTATGAGTACCAATGACCAAGTCCTATAGCCCTATGTATATGTGGTAATTAGGTGGCTTATGTAAGTACTGACTTGGGGGAAATTGCATCATATTTCTATTTGTGGTTCATTTGGTTTTATCGTGCGGATGATCATGAACTGTCGGTTTCTTATTGCTTCTTATGGGTCAATGTACCACGTCGCCTAAGGTAAGGTGAGATGTGAGTGTAAGATCGAACAACCATCGATCGATGGTGAGTGTATGATTACTGAAGTGAGTACATGTTATCCGTATGTGTACTTATGTAAGTAAGGTGGAGTAATTAATTTTTGGGGTCGCAAATGTTCATGGGAACATTTCCGGCAAAAAGTGCTTCTTGTGCCATGCATACATTGGGATTGGGCTAAAATGAATCTTCTGCAGGTACACTAACCACGCAAAACGTTTAGCACGGTTAGTTACGTATATGAGAGCACGTGGTATGCCACCGACTATAACGTTAGTTAAAATATATTATGTGTGAGGTCGTTGGCACGTGCATGCATCATGATCATGAAATTAATTTAAGCTATCTGTACTATTTCCTTCCCTATGGTAAAATTTGTGCTGTCCTATCTTATTCTAAATGCTGAAAGATGTTGTAATGTACCAGATGGCAGCTGAAGGTGAGCCGCAGAGTGGTCAGTTTCTGGAGCAGTTTGGCACACCCACTGTGCTATGGAGGTTGTTGCAGTCGGTGGGATATGCAGAGCCACCACTGTATTTCTGGAAGCCAGCGCAAACCATGGTGCAGCCTTGGTTTGATGTTTGGGTGACTATCCCTGTGCTTGAAAGGGGTTGGCCGTTTCCAGGAATAAAGGTGGAAGTTGACATGAGGACGCCATGGGATGGTGCGCAGCTTGCAGCTTTTGAGGTGTTGACGGATATTTGCAGCCGGTTCAACAAGAGAGCTGATTTGGGGCCAGCAAATGTTTTTCCCAGGGTGGATGCTTCTCAGGGTGAGTGGGCTCAGTCTAGCCAAGCTTCTTTGGAGCGAGGCAGGGACGAGCGTGCTCATAGCACGGGTGCTTCTATGAGTGCTATGTTTGCTGTCCTGAGGATGCACTATTCCACTAGGGATGGTTGGATGAAGTGCATTGAAGCCCTGCATGATGCTGTGGAGAAGAAGTTAGAAGCTGAAGAGTGGGCACGTATGGCTCGTCGTAGCTCAAATGACTTGGTGGTAGCTCTCACTGCCTGTCGCAATGAGTTGTTACGATGCACTGGCGCCTTGTTGGCAGCTGATCGCCGTGTCGAGGTGCTTGAGAGGGAGAATGCAGATCTTCGCCGCCAGCTTGACAATCGTAATATGAGTTTGACACGTCAGCGCAATGAGTTTCTGCAAGAGTTGCGTGCTAGTCAGCAGCAAGTTTGGGAGTTGCAGCAGGATGTTCATCGTCTGAACAACCGTGCTGATCCGTTTCATCCTCCGGGTGCAGCGGAGTTTGCTCCTGAGATCTTCATTGCAGCTGATGATGGTGAAGCAAGTGAGGAAGAAGAGGAAGAAGACCCCGAGGAGATCGTGCCTATTGACGAGAGTGATGATCATGGTGGGAACGTGTCCGGTGTGGACAGTGACCACGATGACTAGGCTTTTTCTAGTGATCTTGCCATGATCGGCACCCTTTTGTATTGGGAAAAACCTTTAATGTCATGTAATGGGTAGAACCTGAATTGTAATGAGAGAACCCTGTGTGTTCAGGGCTGGAACCATCAAACTTTTAATTAAGTAATGGTAACTTATGCAGCTTGGAAACCCTTTTTGGTTGCGCCTTGTTATTGTGCGGTTGTGTGATGATTATTGAATTATTGTGCCGTTTGTTGGTTATCAAAAACGATCATTGATATCTTTTGGGCATAATCTTTCGGTTATCTTTGACATAACTGACACTTAACAATGGTTGTTGCGTGTTGCTACAGATGGCACCTCATACCCGTCGTCATGGGTCCACCAGTGGTGGTGGGAACGAACATGAAGATGAGGAGTTGCCGCCTCCTCCACCACGTACCCAGGAACAAATGTTTGCTCAGTTCTTGGACACCCAGCAAGCGATTTTGCAGCAGATGGTTGCTAGTAACAACCACAATCGCGATCGAGGTGGACGCCGCGGAAACGATGAGGACCAATACAGTAACTATAAGGACTTCATGGATACTAAGCCTCCGGTATTCAAGCAGGCCGTAGAGCCGCTGGAAGCTGATGAGTGGTTAAATACTATTGAACAGTCATTCTCTGTGCTGCGATTGACTGAAACCATGAAGGCTAGCTTTGCTGCTATGTTACTGCAAGGCCAGGCTGGAATATGGTGGGCCA
Source organism: Eremochloa ophiuroides (assembly GCA_038502445.1). Classification (NCBI taxonomy): domain Eukaryota; kingdom Viridiplantae; phylum Streptophyta; class Magnoliopsida; order Poales; family Poaceae; genus Eremochloa; species Eremochloa ophiuroides. The sequence goes on from JAHLJS010000234.1 coordinate 41,024, forward strand.
ATCGTAAGACCGCCTACCCTGTGGTCGCTGATATCACCTGGGAGCAGTTCACCAGGGATTTCAGGGGGCATTTCATTCCAGCAGGCTTGATCAAGATGAAGGTCAATGAATTCATGCAGCTTACTCAGGGTACCAAGACCCTCACTCAGTATCATCATGCCTTTAACAATCTGTCGAGGTATGCCCCGTGGATGGTAGATACAGATGAAAAGAAGATTGAAACCTTCAAGAGAGGTCTTAGTACCAAGCTTATGAAGACTCTGGCGAACAACGCTCGTACAACTTTTAACGAGTTCATCAGTGAAGCTTATATCCAAGACAAACAGAACAACTTGCACACTGCTTCCAAGGGAGGCAAGAGGCCATTTGAAGGAAGCTCTTCTCAGTCAAGGACTCCAGCAGCTAGTCGTGCGGTGGCAAATCGCCCTGCTTACCGTCCGGCTGTTCCTGGAGCAAAATTCAGACCCCCTCCAAAGAAGCAGCCAGCGCCTCAGCGCTACAAGAAAGGTTTCACAGTGCCTTTGAACAAGAACAACGCTCCTCCAAGCAACGCCGTTCCAGTGAGGACCAACCAAGGTCTGGGGCCATGCTTTAACTACGGTCAACAGGGGCACCTTGCTCGCTATTGACCTCATCCAAAGCAGGCTCGAGTTCATCACACCACTATTGAAGAAATTCCAGAAGGTGAACCAGTCACCGCGGGTATGTTTTCTGTGAATCAGCATCCTGCTATTGTTTTGTTCGATTCTGGATCATCGCATTCTTTCATAAGTCAAGCATTTGCACAAAGGCATGCCTTTCAGATCGTTGATTTGGGCTGTAATTTCCGGATAACCTCAGCTGGGGCTGAAATATGCACACGTGAGGGTATCAAGCAGGCGAGTATTGAGATTAATGATAGGAGTTTTATCAGTCATCTCATTGTGTTGCCTGGGCTAGGTCTGGATGTAATTCTAGGGGTTAGCTGGATGAACAAATGGGGTGCGATATTGGACGTTGCTAACCGAACTTTGACGTTGAAGGCGCCCTAGGGTGGGGGTACCTTTCAAGTTTCCTTACCTCGAAGAGGGGATCTTTTTAATCTCTCTTTCGCAGTTGAGGGCAAGACCGTCCAAGGTATTCCGGTAGTGTGTGAGTTTCCTGATGTCTTTCCTGATGATCTACCTGGACTTCCTCCTGATCGAGATGTGGAGTTTGCAATAGAACTTATTCCCGGTACGGCGCCTATTTCTCGAAGGCCATATAGAATGCCTCCTCATGAATTAGCTGAACTCAAGAAACAACTCCAGGAGTTATTGGACAAAGGGTTCATTCGCCCTAGTTCTTCTCCGTGGGGCTGTCCTGCAATCTTTGTTAAGAAGAAGGATGAAACTTTACGTATGTGTGTGGACTATAGGCCACTAAATGCTGTGACAATTAAGAACAAGTATCCTCTACCTCGTATTGATATCTTGTTTGATCAATTGTCCAAGGCCAAGGTTTTCTCCAAAATTGATCTGAGATCTGGGTATCACCAAATTAAGATCAGACCACAAGATATTCCCAAGACGGCTTTCTCCACTCGGTATGGCTTGTATGAGTATTTGGTTATGTCTTTTGGATTAACCAATGCTCCTGCACATTTCATGTATCTAATGAATTCGGTATTCATGCCTGAGTTGGATAAGTTCGTGGTAGTCTTTATTGACGATATTCTGGTGTACTCTGAGAGCATGGAGGATCATGCTGAACACTTGAGGATAGTCTTGACTAGACTCAGGGAGCATAAGCTGTATGCTAAGTTCAGCAAGTGTGAGTTTTGGTTGACTAAGGTACCTTTTCTGGGCCATATCTTATCTGCTGAAGGTATTTCTGTAGATCCGTCAAAAGTTCAGCAGGTATTGGATTGGCAGTCACCAACAAATGTGTCTGAGGTTCGTAGCTTTCTGGGATTAGCTGGGTATTATCGCTGCTTTATTCAGGATTTCTCTAAAATAGCTAAACCTATGACCAAGCTATTGCACAAAGATACCAAGTTTGTGTGGAGTGAGGAGTGTGAAACAGCTTTTCGCACCTTGCAAACGTTGTTGACCACTGCTCCAGTTCTTGCACAACCTGATATTGAAAGGCCTTTTGATGTGTACTGCGATGCTTGTGGCACTGGGTTAGGATGTGTTCTCATGCAAGAAGGCCGAGTCATTGCTTATGCCTCGCGTCAACTGAGAAAACATGAGCAAAACTATCCTACTCATGATTTGGAACTTGCCGCTGTAGTTCATGCGTTGAAGATTTGGCGCCACTATTTGATGGGTCACAAATGTCATATCTATTCCGATCACAAGAGTCTCAAGTACATTTTCACTCAGCCTGAGTTGAACATGAGGCAAAGAAGGTGGTTGGAGTTGATCAAAGACTATGATCTAGAAGTACACTATCATCTGGGCAAGGCCAATGTCGTAGCCGATGCCTTGAGCCGAAAGTCTCATTGCAATGTATTGCAGCCTTTGCTAGCAGACGGGTTCAATCTTGTGCATCCAGTGGTATTGAATAATATTACTCTCAGTTGTACTTTGGAAAGCAAGATTATTGAAGGTCAGAAAACAGATCCCGGCATATATCATATCAAGAGGAAGATGAAAGAACAAGAAATGCTTCATTTCCGAGTAGATGAAAAAGGTATATTGTGGTTCAAGGATCGATTGGTAGTACCGAAAGACCGTGAGTTGAGGAATCAGATTATGGATGAGGCTCATTTGTCCAAGTTGTCTATCCATCCTGGTAGTAGTAAGATGTATCAAGACTTGAAACCTAGGTTCTGGTGGACCAAAATGAAGAAGGAAATTGCAGCCTATGTGGCCAGGTGTGATACCTGTTGTCGCGTGAAGGCTATTCATCTTAAGCCAGCAGGCCTATTGCAACCCTTACTAGTTCCAGGTTGGAAATGGGATGAGATAACCATGGATTTCATATCTGGGTTACCTCTAACGCAAAAAGGCCACGATTCTATTTGGGTGATCGTAGATCGATTGACTAAGATTGCACATTTCTTACCAGTTCGAACTACAGATCGTCCTCATCAGTTGGCACAGCTCTACTTTGCTCAGATACTTCGGTTACATGGTGTGCCGAGGACGATAGTTTCCGACAGAGGCCCGCAATTTATTGCACGCTTCTGGGAGCATCTACACAAGTGTTTGGGAACCAATTTGGTTCGCAGCTCAGCTTATCATCCTCAAACTTCTGGTCAAACCGAAAGGGTAAGTCAAATTCTTGAGGATATGTTGAGAGCTTGTGTTCTATCGTCTAAAGGTTCGTGGGAAGAATGGTTGCCTTTGGCCGAGTTCTCATACAACAATAGCTATCAAGAGAGTATTCAAATGGCTCCTTTTGAAGCTTTGTATGGGCGCAAATGTAGAACTCCTCTCAATTGGGTTGAATCAGGCGAAAGGAGATATTACGGGATTGACTTTGTGAAAGAGGCCGAAGAGAGAGTGCATACCATTCAAACACATCTCAAAGCCGCTCAGACTCGTCAAAAGAGCTATGTGGACAAGCGAAGAAGGCCATTGGAGTTTGAAGTGGGTGACTATGTATACTTGAAAGTGTCACCCATGAAAGGCGTGCAACGCTTCGGAGTGAAACGAAAGTTAGCTCCAAGGTTTGTAGGTCCTTTTCAAATTCTGGAAAGAAGTGGGAAGGTAGCATACAAGTTACGGTTGCCACCACACATGTCCACTATCTTCAATGTGTTTCATGTATCTCAACTCAAGAAATGTTTACGAGTACCGGAAGAGCAAGTGGATTTTGGCGATATCAAGTTGAAATCAGATTTGACCTATGAAGAAAAGCCTATTGAAGTAATAGATTACAAAGAAAGAATCACCCGTAGCCGAGTGATCAAGTTCTATAAGGTGGTGTGAAACAACCAAAGTTATTGGGATGCGACTTGGGAGCGAGAAGATTACCTCAAGGAAGTCTATCCGTCTTTCTTTAAACAATGGTAATTAACTCTAATCTCGGGGACGAGATTCTTTTAAGGGGGGAGGGCTGTAACACCCTAGTGTTAGTTACTATTTTCACACTTGCATTTGCATGTCATCAAGCATAGATCATGTCATTTCATGCATTATTATCATTGCATTGGATTTGATTCCCTTTTATCGCTATATGTTTGTTTATATGTCCATATTATGCAAAATGTGTTGACATGCAAATGTGATGCTTGTTTACAGTTCTAAATGCTTTATACATGTTTAGGATAACATTTGGAACAATGTTCATGTTGGTGAAATCCCCAAAATACCCCTCTAGCTCATAGTTGACTAGAGAGCCCTTTAAAAGCTATTCTGTTTGACCAAACAAGACGGGCATTTTAGAGATTCTGCATGTCAGTGCACCCTTAATCAAAGTTGTGTAGAATTTTATAAGAAACAAACTTTATTTTTGGGTCAACTCATGAAAATGAGTGGAAGAAGGTCAAAAAGTTGAATTAGTGCAGATTTGGAGCTGTTTTGGAAGTTTTCAAATTTTCCTAAGTCTAAACCGGTTTTCAGTTTCGGTGTACCCCTGTTCATCGACTTGTATCTCTCAATCCAGGCCGAACTAGAGTAAACTTTCTTAATAAGAAATGATCTACTCGTATAGCTCTTCAACCTATATTAGTGAAGTTTTCGCTGAAACGCCCTGGATCGCGAGTTATAGATCGATAAAAATCGAGTTTCAGTCGGGTCCGCGGAAACTGAATCGGAGCCGATTCAGTTCGACCCTCGGGCGAATCGCGAGCGAATCGCGCGACCGCGTCAGGCCTCGGCCGCCAGATGGCGCCGTACGCCGTCGTTGCTGCCGCGCGGTCGGCTTACAAAGGGGAACACGCAATGCTGTCTCCCGCACGCTCGCCCTCACTCTCCCTGCTCTCTCGCCCTCTGTTCGCTCGCTGCTCTCCTCTTTCCCCTCCGCCGTCGCCATTTCCGCCGCGACCGCCGCGGTGAAATCCGCCGCCACCGAGCCGTCTCCGACCGCGCCACGCTCGGCGCAGCTGCGGCTTGCTCTGCTCTTCGTTTCCGACCCGTTGCCGACCTCAGCCGACCTAAGGTACAGCTCCAGCGAGCTTCTCGCCGTCCGCCATTGCCGGAGCACCGCCGAGCTCTCGGGTCGCCGTGACGAGGGCGATGCCGGGGTCGGCTTCCCTCTCTTTTGCTCGTCTAAGAGTCTCCGTTAGCCGTAGATCCTTTCCACACCGTCGGTTAGATCTACCTCGCCGTGGTTTCGCCGGAACCCGAGTTCGCCGTGAAACCGCTCGCCACCGTGCCGCCATGCGAGCGCGGTCAGTGAGTTTCCGTGCGCAATAGTTCGATTAGTCGCGCGCACAGGTCCGCTAGGGTTGCAGGAACACGGAACGAGGCCGAGCCGCGCGAGCAACGGCCGGAATCGGCCAGCGCAAGTTCGCCGGACCACCGCCGTCCGCCATTGCCGCCGTCGAGCTCGCTCCGGTGGAGTACGACCCTCGGCAGTTGGTCCATCGGGTTCGTCTCGTTGCCGCGAGTCGGTAGGTAGCCTCGGCGTCGCCAGAGACCTCGCCGTCGGCGAGCTCTCGCCGGTCAGCGCCGGCGGCTCTGTTTCCTCTCTCTGACGCGTGGGGTCGGGTCGACCCCGGGGCCCGCGAGTCAGCCGTTCGGGTGCGCCTCTGGTTCACTGAGCCGGGTGCACGTAGCAATTCTATCGGGTTTAGGTTTTTGATTTATAAAATGAATTTCCAGAAAATGTGTAAAACCTTCCAAAATTCATATCTGGAGCTAAGAATGTCCAATGGGGGTGAACCAAATTTTGTTGTGTTTGTATTTCTGAGCTCTATCAAGGAAAAATATAAAATGTACTTTTTGAATACTTTTTATGTGCAGTTATAATTAGATTGTTAATTGCTTGTAAAATTGATAAATGCATAAGTAATTGTAGGAATGTGCTAAAAATGTGATTCCACTTGCATTCATCTTGTTTAGGGAAGTAGAATCTATGAAAAATATGTTTGCTGGTGTTTCACTGTTATTTATATGATGTCTAGTATAATGTGCCTTTTATGCTTTAATCTTGCAAAAATCACCATGCTTAATGTGTTAAGGTTATGGACATGAATATTTTTCCTGGGCTATGTTATGTTGGAAAGAAGCTAAGAAAATTAGGAAATCTATTGTTTGATACTTTTCACTGTGTTAAGTATTTTCCATTGCTTAAAAGGCTGGTTGCTTGTTATTTTTGTGTAGACTGTTATACTTGTCCAAATGACTTGAAATTTTGTCAGTAGGCTAATCTGGATGTGTAATAGCTACTGTAATTTCTATGGATTTTTCTGGTCACAGTAAGCAGTAGGTCCAGTTATAGGCTAGGGTTTATTTAATTGTTTCTAAGCAAATATCTTTTGGTTGTGGTAGGTTAGTTGATGCATGTTAATTATTAAGTGCAGGTTGTAGACCTCTCACCCGGGACGAGAAATTGTTCTATGCTTTGCTTAAGAAGGGTGAGTATGAGTTGGTTGTCTAGGAAAGAAATAAATGAGTGTGGATTGTTAAACTGATTGCATATCATGGGTTAATTCGTGCATCTCTATCTTGCATTTCATGTGCATTCTCAGTTCTCATATATGCATATCATGCATATAGGATCGCCGGGAGGAGTGACACTGTTGCAATTCGATCCACCGGAGGAGGGAGTTCCGCCGGAGATTGAAGTGCCCGAGGTTTCCGAAGGACAAGAAGAAGAGGCTGAACTTCCGGAGTGCCCGGATCACCAACCCGCTAACTTTGTGAAAGGCAAGCCCCGGAGCATTCCTAAGTCTCCACCTACTCTTTTTACAAATACACTGGTCTTTATTAAATCGTATGATTGTGCACTTAAGTACAGGAGTTGATATGATACCGTTGCTGCATTTATTCCTTGTCCACTTATACTTGATCCTGAAGTTATTACTAGACAAGGGGATGGGTTCGATCTTATGCTTAGCCATGCTTAGACCGGTAGAAGTCGAGGGATTTCCTGTCCTTCGCGAGCATAGGTGGTTACTAATGATGATGGGGTTGGATTCCACATGATGGACTATATGTGCCACCATGCCACAGTGTCTAATGAGAGAATCAAGGCTAGGTAGCGGGGAGCCGCATGACATGGTTGAGGTCATGCCGTCTTCGGTGCTGCTTGCGGCCGACTAGGACTGAGGCCACCAGACATCAGTTGAGATTGAAAGACGTCGTCACATAGCTGGCCAGATAAGTCGTTCTGACCGCGAAGCCGAGTATTTCTTTCTGAGCCGGGAATTGGGCGTGATAAGGTAGACATATTCTGGAGGTAGGAAGGATGTGCGGAGACACCATCTTACCAAGGGCAGGTCAGGGACCTGATGCATCCTGGAAGTGGGTTTGTCTCTGAGAATATGGACCCCTCCAAGCCCGCGATACATATTATGTCTCAGAAAGATTTAACGGTGGCCCAAGAAGCCAGTGGCTCGGCTGACAGGGTTTGTGATTGGCATATTTGCCAGCTGGTACAATCGATTCGAATCGCCATCTCTCCTGGTTAGTGAGAAACTGAACTGATCTTCTGGTGAGGTAGAGGCTAATAACTTGAACATAATGATTATGGTGAGATGAGGTTGATATCTGTGGATATCGGAAATCATATGGTTTTATTGATTGCTACAATATTCAGTGAATGCTTAGTATAGTGGCTAATCCTAGTAAATAGTTTAACTGAAATCGAAGCTTAGCACAATTAAAATGAATAAGTTGAGGTTCTACTGTAGTAATGCTTTGATGCAAAATGATGCTACCCTCTGAGCTCCACCAAATAAGCCTTGCATTTCCTTGAGAGTCTTTTTATTTACTCCCTGTCGGGTAAGTCTAGCTGAGTACAATTGAGTACTCAGGGTTTTATTCCCATTGTTGCAGATGGTGTAGTTTTCTACGCGTATTGCAGGAACTGCTTCACCCCTGCGGGCGAAGAAGACTAGACCCGAGGGCGGGGTCATTATCTATCTTTAGTTGTTGTAAGAATGCTGTGACGGGGTCAGGTGATGGTACTCGTATTCGAACTCTGTGGTGTAAAACTATGTTGACTTCCGCTACTACCCTATTTGTGTAAAAGACTATGGTACTCTGATGTTTAAATTCGGGTTGCGAACTTATGTGTCATGTGATCGGGTATTGCTGAATGAATGATCCTTGGGGTATGAAATGTTTGAAATCCTTCGAGATTTCCGGACTACCGGGTTTATATTGGCTCAAGTGCGACTGGATTGCGGCAAAAATGCGATCGTTGTACTTGTGCTCGTATAAATTGGTCGGTTCTGTGACAAAAGGTTCAATTCAAACCTGAATCCGTTCGAGGAAAGAGGCTCCGCATTATCAATCAAGGAAGTTATGGCCCAAAAGACCATCTCTGAGTTCTCTGCGCCATCCGCTGACAATGTTGCCACCGGACCACAGCTCAACTTTGGAGATGCTACCTTTGAGCTCAAGCCTGCACTCATCAACATGGTGCAAGCTAACCCATTCTGTGGAAGGCCACACGAAGATGCCAATGCCCATCTCCAGCACTTTCTGGAGGTGTGTGGGACTTTCACCATCAAGAACATCTCGGCTGACACCATCCGTCTTCGCCTGTTCCCATTCTCACTGCTTGGGAAGGTGAAGCAATGGTTCTATGCCAACAAGAGTGAAGTCACCACCTGGGAGAAATGTGCCAATGCTTTTCTCAAGAAGTTCTTCCCAATGGGCAAAACAAGCGCTCTCCGTGGCAAAATTTCAAGCTTCCAACAACAAGCGGACGAGACGATTTCCGAAGCATGGGAAAGTCTCCAGGAGTACATCCGTGCCTGTCCTCATCATGGGATTGAAGAATGGCTCTGAATCCAAGGTTTCTACTATGGGCTAACTGGATTAGCCCGTAGTCACCTTGATGCTGCCGCTGGAGGAGCATTCCTGTAACACAATGTCAAGGATGCTAAGGACCT
>JAHLJS010000235.1:0-50000 GCA_038502445.1 Eremochloa ophiuroides
TCAGCGATGAGAGTCAACAGCCAGTCAGGGCAATCGGCTCTGAGTCTTTTTATTAATGGACAACCCGATCGATGGCACCGAGGGCAAGCTTGGACAGGGTTTTACGTCGGCCGATAAACTTGAAGAAGTGGATATCGGATCTGGTGACAGACCAGGGCCGACATATATTGCCGCCAATCTTGACCTTGAGTTCAGGCGGGAGTTGATTGACTTATTGAAAGAATACAAAGACTGCTTCGCCTGGGAGTACTACGAGATGCCCGGTTTGGACAAATCGATTGTCGAGCATAGATTGCCTATCAAGCCTGGATTTTGGCCGTTCAAGTAGCCGCCACGACGATTCAAGCAGGATTCATTACCTGACATCAAGGCCGAGATCGAGCGGTTGCTGGAAGCCAAGTTCATTCGAGCTTGCCGATACGCCGAGTGGGTATCGAATATTGTCCCTGTATACAAGAAGAATGGCAAGTTGCGGGTCTACATCGATTTCAGGGATTTGAACAGAGCTGCCCCGATGGACGGCTACCCAATGCCGATAGCCGATATGTTAGTCGATTCGGCTGTGGGGCACCAGGTCATCAGCTTCATGGATGGTAATACTGGCTACAATCAAATTTTTATGGCTGATGAAGATATTCCTAAGACTGCTTTCAGGTGTCCTGGTGCTATTGGCTTGTTCGAGTGGGTTGTAATGACATTCGGTTTGAAAAATGCCGGTGCAACTTATCAAAGGGCTATGAATTATATTTTTCATAAGTTGATCGGCAAGATCGTAGAAATTTACATCGACGATGTAGTTGTGAAGTCCAAAAGCTACAAGGAGCACTTAGCCGATTTGAAGGCTACCCTGAAATGTACTCGGAAGCATGGCTTGAAGATGAATCCTAATAAATGTGCTTTCGGGGTGTCAACTAGCGAGTTTCTGGGTTTCATGGTACATCGCAAGGGAATCGAGGTTGGCAGCAAGAGTAGGAAGGCCATCGATCGGCTTGTGCCGCCGACTAACAAGAAGGAATTGCAGTCCTTACTTGGCAAGATCAATTTCATCAGAAGATTCATTGCCAATCTGTCAGAGAAGGTGCTACCGTTCTCGCCACTGTTGAAGCTGAAGCACACTCAAGAATTCAAATAGGGTGACGTACAGCAAAAGGCTTTCGATGAAATCAAGGAATATATGAAATCTCCACCTGTTCTGGTACCACGACAGGTAGGTAAGCCATTCAAGCTGTACGTGACGGCCGAAGACCATACAATTGGATCGGCCCTTTTTCAAGAGTTCGAAGGAAAGAGAGGGCAGTTTTCTATTTGAGCAGAAGGCTTCTGGATCCCGAGACAAGATACGCCAACTGAGAAGCTGTGCTTATGCTTATTCTACTCATGCACCAAGCTGAGGAATTATTTGCTATCGGCCGAATGCGTAGTAGTTTCCAAGGCCGATGTGATCAAACATATGTTGTCAATGCCTATCCTGAATGGACGGATCGGGAAGTGGATTTTGGCTCTCTCTTGAGTTTGACTTGAGGTTCGAATCGGCTAAGGCAGTCAAAGGTCAGGCAATAGCCGATTTCATCACCCAGCATCATGAGGGCGCCGTCAGTATAGTTGATGTGGCATCGTGGACTATTTTCTTTGATGGATCATCTTGCAAGTAAGGCGAAGGTGCTGGGGTAATACTAATATCACCTCGAGGTCAACGATTTGACTACGCTTTCCAGATCGGGCCGACAGTGACAAACAACCAGGCTGAATATGAGGTGATTTGGAAGGGATTTCAGCTTCTGCATGAAGCAAAGGCCGACGTAGTTGAGGTTTTTGGAGATTCACAACTAGTCATCAACCAATTGCTTGGCCTATTTGAATGTAAAGATGACGTACTCAGAGGCTATTATGATCAGTGCCAAGCTTTGATCAGAGGGTTCTTAGCAGTTTTTCACTATATCATATTCCCAGAGCCCGGAATCAAGAGGCTAACTAGCTAGCGCAGAGCGCTTCGGGTTACAGATCGATGCAAGAAATCCTCAATACCGAGCAATCAGCTAATGACTGGCAGGGCGAGATAGCAAGATACCTTGCAAATCCTTCACAGAAAGTTAGTAGAAAGCTGAGGTACAAAGCTATCAAGTACGTGCTGCTGGATGGTCAGTTGTATTACAAGACTGTCGAAGGGGTGCTGCTGAAATGCCTCGAGACAGAAGAGTCGATGAAGCTGATGAGTGAGGTTCATGAAGGAGTCTGCGGTGCTCACCAATCGGCTCATAAGATGAAGTGGATTATCAGTAGGACTGGTTATTATTGGCCAACAATGCTCGAGGATTGTTTCAGGTATTATAAAGGTTGCCAAGAGTGCCAGAGATTCGGGAATGTCCAGAAGTCTCCTGTCTCAGCTATGAATCCTATCATCAAGCCATGGCCGTTCAGAGGTTGGGGGATCGATTTGATCGGCCAAATCTATCCACCGTCCAGTAAAGGTCACAAATAGATTGTGGTTGCAACAGACTACTTTACTAAGTGGGTGGAGGTTGTTCCTTTGAAGAATGCCACATCTGGAGATATAGTCAAGTTTATAAAGGAACATATCATTTACAGATTTGGTATACCACAGACTATCACGACAGATCAAGGGACTATGTTCACTTCAGATGAGTTTTTGAACTTTGCTGACGACATGGGCATTAAAGTGTCTAATTCGTCGCCTTATTATGCCCAAGCCAATGGTCAGGCTGAAGCGTCAAATCAAATTTTAATCAAGATTATCAAGAAGAAGATTGAGCAGACTCCTAGGAGGTGGTACTTGACGCTGAGTGAAGCTCTGTGGGCATACCAGATGGCTCAGCATGGTTCAACTAAAGCTACGCCGTATGAGTTGGTCTATGAGCACGCTGCTGTCCTTCCTTGGGAAATTCAGTCCGAGACATGGCGCGTCAAGTTACAGAACGAGCTTACAGCCGGTGAGTACAAAGATATCATGATGGACAGTCTTAAAGATTTACATTGTCATTGGCTCAAGGCCCTGGAGTGTATCAAAGCTAATAAGATACGGGTGGCTAAGTATTACAATACTAAAGTAAGAGGAAAGAGCTTTGCCGAATCAGAGCTAGTATGGAAGACTATCCTACCTATCGGAACCAAAGATAGCCGATTCGGCAAGTGGTCGCCAAATTGGGAAGGCCCATATCGAGTTGTTGAATGTGCGCCTGGCAATGCCTATATACTCGAAGATTTGGAAGGAAGGAGATTTGCCAAGGCGATCAATGGAAAATATCTGAAGAAATACCATCCTAATATCCCAATTGGGGTTGATAGCCGATCGATGCAAGATCTGGCTCATACAGCCGATTCTATGTGGAGGATTGCCTTCAAAACAAAAATAAGAGTCTGTAATAGCCGATTTCGTTTTAACGAGTCGCCTTTAGCACAAAAATGGAACACCCCCAATGGAGTGTAACAGCCGATGTGATTACATCACCTTTAGTCCAAAAATAAAAAAATCTGAACGTATATGTATCCGGACACATAGAAATCAGATTGGTGATTGTAAACAAAGTTTTTATTTCTGATCATGTATACAGGAGCCCTATTACATTCTAATTTGGATTATGGGTGGCTTTATCTATGATGTCCTGGGCGTCAGTGACAGCCGCGACCCCGTTGGCGTGTGGGAAGAAGATCGCCAGTTGGGCGCTAGCCTCCTCCATGTCCTGGCCCTCCAGGAACCCGGGCTCGACGGCCTCCAGGGCTATACCAAAGCGGAGTCGAGCGGCCGTGAGAGCCCCGGTGGTGCCATGACGAACGCCGGTCATGGCCACCTGGAGGACGCGGTGGTGAACATCCCGGAGCCGCTCCGCCTACGTGTTGCCGCGAGCATTGACGGCATTGGCGGCAGTCTCGGTGGCTACGCGCAACTCTTCCAGCTGCGCAGGTCAGGGCTACAAGAAGAAAGAGGAGTCAGCATGAAGATGATCATCAGTGCATCACAATAAAGACTTCAAGGCATTACCTGCCACCACAGCGTCCGATTCGGTGAGCTGGGCCTGCACCTTGGCCACCTCAGCCTTGGTGGCGGCAAGGGCAGTGGCTTGGGCTTCATTGAGGCCCTGCAGCTGGCCGTTCTCCTTCGTAGCCTCTGAATAGAGGTTACGGTACTCCACCATCTGGTGGTGGAAGCGGCGACTGTCATCGGTAGTGTAGGACCCGTCAGAGTCCGCAGAGGACCCCGAATCTGATCCAGCACTCGGGGCCGGGTCTTGAGGAGGGTCTTGAGTTTGGCAAAGCCGGGTGTCCAGACCAATCGGCGCACCCGGAGGGAAAGGAATCAGGCGGTCCTGACTGAAAAGAATGGCAGAGAAGCAGATGTGTCAAGATTGAAAGAGATCGATGCCATGAATGCAAACTGGTTTACCTGCTGTAGATGGCCAGCTGCCGGGGCATCACCCAACGATGACGACCGCGAGACGGGCCCGCTGTAGCGCCCGCACCGGGGGTGGCTCCAGCGGCCGCAGGGGTGGCCTGAGATGGCTCGACGGCGGTTCCCGAGCCTTCGGCACCGGTGGTTTCCGCATCGCTGCACAAGACGTCGGTGGTCAGATTAGATCAGATGGATGTATCAAGAAGTGAATAGTAGCCTTACCCAAGCCAGGCTCGCAGACGGTGCCTCCGTTCACCCACGGCCCACAGGCTCCGGCTGAAGTTGTCACCTTCAGCGGAATCCGAAGCTGGCCGCTTGCCGCGATCTTCGTCGCCGGCCATGGGTTGGTGTTGAAGATTTGCTTTCCTCTATTTGAGGAGAAGAGGCGAAGAGCAAAGGCCGGATGAGCGAAGGCTAATGGTGTCTGCGGTTGCTCACTCAGGCTAGGCATTTATTTATAGAGACGGAGGCACCAAGGCGGTTTCCCCTCGGGAGACGAGACGACACGGCGGATTTTATGCTATAGTTAACCCACGTTTCTTGAATCCGGAACCGACGCCGCGCGTGGGAAGTGGAATGTCATGATCAGCTATTTTGGTTGGTTGCCTGGAATCGGTTAATCAGGCCATTTTGCTCAGGATCGGCTAACTGGGCCAGTTACTTGATCGACTGAATAGCCGATTTCTGCGTATTCTATCACAAATAATGAGGATCAGGCTGAGATAGCCGATTCAAAGACAAAACAAGAAGAAGGCTAATTTTAGTCTGGCCAATATACTTGACATGATTCACAGAAAGAGTTGAATATGAGTTACAAGCCCAACAAGGACCGAATAGAAGAAATACATTCAACATGAAGAGCATGGCCGGTCTGCAGAGATTCTTGGTCTTCACCAGCTGTCGAATTGAGGATGTTCAGTCGCTGGTTGATCTGCTTGCCTTCAATAACCCTGGCGCTGACCTGTTTTCTCTTCTCGGCCATGTCAACGGCGTTTGTTGATACAGGGATCTCATGCTGAGTAATGGCTGAGTTTACTTCTTCAAGCACCTTCATCAGCTGCTCGCGCCTGGTCTTTAGAGTATTCAGTTCTGACTCAGCTGAGATAATGGTGTTCTTCAGCAGTTTGACTTGATCTGCCAACCCGTGAGCCTCTTATTTGTTGATCAACCTGTTATTTCTCAGCTGCTCAAGCTCGGCCAGGTTTATGTGGGCAGTATTGATTCTTGGAGTAGCACTTTTAAGCTTGACAAGCTGCTTCAAGAGGCTGAGAGTTGCCGGGCATGTATGCTATTGGATGAGCTCAATTGCCTAATCGATTGTTTCAGGTTGCCAAGTTAGATCAAAAAGGTCTATTTCCAGCTGAGACAAGAGCTCATTTAGCTGATTCTTAAAATCTAGCTCTAGCAGCGTCGTGGATTTGGAGCTTAGTTCACCTTCATCACAACATTCTTCCAGATCAAAAGAATAGCTGGGAGTTGAAGGCTGCAGCACCTGCATTCAGATGTTAGGAGATGATAGCATGAATAATGTGATCAGTCAAGGGATAAGTGCTTCACCTGAATAAAGCTTGAAGGGAGTGGAGCTGATGAAGTGCCTGGCCGATCTGTTGTGGCAATCTCTTTTCTGGCAGTGAAGATGGCCTCAGCGTGTGTTTCTGTTATTAATTGAAGCTCTGAAAAAAGAAAAGTGAGTAAGAAATGAAGCAAGCACAATAGTGTTAATAGTCGAAGAGCCTTACCTGGATGTTCAGGAGATGGCATTTTTTCTTCCTCAAGTTGGTTCCACGAAGGAGGGCTGTTCGGCTGCATTTTTGGAAAGGGCCAGAAAATATTTAGCAAGGTAAGATTGTATGCTTACAAATTTAGTTGATACCTGAGTTTCTGTTCCTTCTTGCTGGATGGCGATGTTTTCGACCATTCCCAAGCAGTATCTTGGTGGCCTGTTGTTTCTGGACGGATTTCGGTCTGGATATTTTCAAAAGATGCCTGAATCGGCTCAATGCTTGCCTATTATATAGCCGATTCGGTCAGGTAAGCTAAGTAAATGATGCAGGGAATATTTCAAGACATCCAAGTACCTAGGCAGGCTTTCTCTTGGATCTCCTTTTCTTGGTGGTCGTCTTTCAGAGACTTGATGAAGCCTTTATTTTTGAAGATGGAGCAGTTATTATACTGGCAGGGGCCTTCATCATCTTTTTCAAGGATGGAGTCTGAGAGCCTAGCCTGGCAGTTGGGCAAGAAGGATAATAATTGATCTACTCTGGTGGGTTGGATTCTGGGTCCTGCATTAACAGAAGTTAGAACACAATTTGCAGCCGGTTTGAATGGAATCGGTTAAAATACTTACTGCCGAGATGGAGTTGAAGCATGGGTCCAGGGCTTTGCATCTATCATGGATCCCCTGATAGAAAAGATGAGCATGCCATTGTTGCCACCAGTGATCAAAAGTCTCATGGGACATTGAAATTTGGCTCTAATGCTCTACAGTGTGAACTGGCAAGTCTGCTCCCAATGTGAAGACCCTGTCGGCTTCTAGCATCTCGGTGATTTCATCTCTGGGCCTCAGAAGGTGTCGAAATGGAAGCTTGGGGTCCAGTTGGCCGAAACCCAGTTGTCTTACTGCAATGTTAGGGTGATAGAATTCATATGAAGGCCAGCTGGGCTCAGTACTGCTAGTACCACGAAGGTGCTTGAAGTCAACTGGCAGTGTGCAGGGTTTTATAATGGCATTAAATATTTCAGTAGTTCCAGCATCAGAGCATCCTGTACTGAACCTGAAGGTATAGGGCATTGGGAATTAATTATCATCTGCATATAGGAACCAAATCAAGGTCTCTGGTCCCAAGCCTCTGTAGAGTTTTTCAAGCAAGTTCCCTCGGTTCACGTTAATAATGATGGCTGAGGCAGCTTCTCCAAAATTTTGACAGCCCCTGGTAATCTGGTTGCTGTCCTCTTCTACATAGTTGATGGAGGGGTAATCGAGGTTGTTGAGGTTTGGCCTGACCATCTTGTGCAAATACAAGTTGAGCCATAGTTGAATTAACCACCAAGGACCTGTTACACATCGTACCTCTTCCCCTTTCAGCAAACAGCCGGCGACTCAGTTCATTAATCTGTAGGCAGATCCCAGCAATATTTTACCTAAGGGGATTGAATTGCCTTGAGCCAATTTTTCTGCAAGGGCCTTGAAGGGATAGGCTGGCCCTAAGGAAGCGCCATAGAAGACATACCTTTCCAGCCACAAGATCAAGAAGGCTATGTATTCCTTGTCACTGATGCTGGAGGTTGTATGCTGATGAGTTTTGATGTAGCCAGTCCAGCCCTTGTACTCATTCAGTTTGGGGAACTTCTTTTCACCACATGAAAGAAAATCCCACAGTTGGAAAGACCCGGTGATTTGAAGGCCAGTCAGCATATGGATATCACCCAAGGTGATGCTCATTAGCCCATCTCCAAATACAAAGGCGTTCAGAGAACTGGACCAGAAATAACTTGCAGTGATCAAGAGGGGTTCATTCTTCTTCATATCACACAGAGAAAGGTCAAGGCACTGGCTCAGATTGCGTAGCTCCCAGTCTGCCCTTTTCCTTTCTGAGATGCGGCGGAACCAATTTCTCCATCCGCTGGGCATGCTTGGCCAATTCTGGAAGGGCTGCTTGGACCATGAAGATGCATCCACCAACAGGCCTCTAAAGGGGATTTGGTTAGCCTCTTGATTGATGAACTCCGCGGGGTTGGAGTCGCCCATCGGGCCTAGGAAGAAAGCGGTCGGAGCGTCCCTCAGCGGAATCAAAATTTCATTCTTCAGGTTCTGAGGCAGATGGGTGATAGGTATGACCGATCGAGTACGGATTCATGAATGGAAGACAAATTGGCAAGATTCATACCTCGGAAATCTCAGAAGGAGTGGCCACCGCTTGCAGATTCTTGAAGGCGGCAGATCGAGGCCAGAGATGCAACAGAGGATTTCTTGGCTAGGGTTTCGGTTTGCGGAATTTTGAAGTGATGAGCGGGAGGCTGCGATTTTGGCTAGCAGGTGGACTGAATCAAGACTCAGTGCTAATTTTGGAATAAAACCAATTTATCCCAAAATTGGGGGCATGTGTTTACACCAAAATCTGGACTGGGTGCAGATAGTCGATGCCGAGCGCAGATAGCCGATTTCGGGGCAGAGGTTCAGACAGATAGTCGATCGGGTCCCGGAATCGATTGATGGGCCGAAGCATAGACGGTGCGGTTGAAAGAAATAGCTGATTGATGACGTCAGCACGGATCTCCGGCGCTAGGAAACGATCACGTTCGGAGTCCGTTAAAGAAAGAAAAGATTGGGCTCCAAATTACCTTTAATTTAGGAAAATTTGTTAGTTTCCGTATTCATCTTGAGTTGTAATTCGAATAGGACTCTATTAAAGCCCTGGGTATAAATATAAACCCTCGGCCATTGTAATACGCACACATCAATACAACACATCTTTCGGCTCCGGCCAAACCATAGGAGTAGGAGTAACGTAGATCTCGGCGAGTTCTTCAATCGGGCTGAGTGTCATCCGGTGGACGCAGGCTTGCTTGTAAGTACCGTCATACCTCACTAAGCTTTGTCTCTTTAATGTCATCTGGTGGACATGGGAGCATCGTAGATCGGGGTTGATTCTTGTTTGATATGAGTTTAGCGTCATCCGGTTAACGTGGGCTTGGATCAAATAAGGATTAGTTATCGATTCATGTTTGTTTTCTTGTTTAATCTATGTTTAGCGTCATCCGGTGGACGAGGGCTTAGGTTAAGCTTGATTATGTGCATGGATTAGTTATCGGCTCTAACTAATTTGGCATTTTAGTTAGATTCATTAAGTTATCAAGATGTTATCTATCATTTATAGTTTATTTATCAACATAACATCTCTTTGCCCGATCAAGATTGCATAGTATTGGCCTTAGATCCACGTAAAAAGGGTTCATTGTTGCTTCGTTCATGTTTATGCCTTGTTATGATAATCACTTGATTCGGCCAGTACTATCACAGTCTTGTTCGTACGTGATGAGAGGGCTTGGCAAGAGCCGATTTGTATGGATACAGAACCGCCGACCTTCTAGACCAGTTCGGTATTCTTGCAAATCGACTTGTGGCTTTTGCTACCGCCAAGTTTTCTGCTTCACGGACCCTGGATCAGCTAATTAGCCGATGCAGTTGTGCTTTCACGATAAAAACCAGCAAACCGATCGTGCCCTGCCAAATCGGCTAAATAGCCGATTTCTGTCTCTTTGACATTCAGACAGTCTGAACTGAATGATTTGACCTGTTTACAACAATCGATTATGTTTTAATCTATTATAACTATCTGCATAGACTTGTTTAATGTAGATTGTTCTATTTGATTACACATATCAATCGGTTACATATCGGTTCAATAATTGTTTCCTGTGGCAAGACATGCGTACATGCCAGAATCGACTCTTTAGTCGATTTCCGATTCAATCGGCTCTCAGAGCTACATAGTTGGAACTACCTGGATCAACCGGTTAGTTTTCCCCTGTGATTACTGATTATTATCTTTTCCTTGTCAATTGCAGGTCAAATTGACTGGCACGCCTGAGAGTTATCGGTACTCTCTGACCGGGTTTGAAGCTAGCTGGATCTTGGAAGCTCCAATGCTCTTAAGATCATATCCGGCTTCACTGGTGTGTTGAAGCGCAAGGAACCACATTTTGTGCCAACAGATGCTTTGATTCAAGAGCATCAGAATAACCTTCACACTTTAGAAAAAGGGCGTAAGAGGGAGTTGGAAGAAAGTTCGTCTCAGCAAAGTGAGCCTCCTGAAAATCATCCTGTTTATTGTCCTCGAATGCTAGAGTTTCGATATAGGTCTCCAACAAAGAAGTCTCACACAAATCAATCTTAGGACAAATGTCAAAGGGATTTTATGATACTTATTCCCAAGGGAAATATCAACTTAGAAAATTCAGTCTATAACAAAAGAGTCAGTTAACAAAGCACCGTGTTTTAAGTGTAACCAACCAGGGCATTTTGCTAAGAGATGTCCTTATCCGAAGAAACAGTTGAGGAATTCTGGTGCACAGCAAGGTTGTGTTCATATCACTGAAATAGAAGAGATTCTGGAAGGAGAACCAGTAACAGTAGGTCTGTTTCTTGTTAACCAGAGCCCTGCAGTTGTCTTGTTTGATTCGGGATCATCCCATTCCTTCATAAGCTAGGAAATCGCACAAAAGCATGAATACCCAATAACAGACTTGGATTATGGGTATCGCATAAGTTCAGCTGGGGCTGATATCTCCACTAAACAGATGGTACGTGGTGTGATAATATGTATTGGAAATCTGAATTTTGTGACAAATTTGATAGTGTTACCTGGATTGGGGGTAGATATGATTTTAGGAATGAGTTGGATGAAGCGTTGGAGTGCGAACCTCGACATTCTCAACCGAACTCTTTCCTTAAGAGAACCTCGAGGTAGTGGATCTTTTCAAGTGTTTGTACCACGGAGTTGTGACCTTAAAAGCTTGTCTTATGCTACAGAAACAACAAATCTCTCAGATATCCCTATAGTGTGTGACTTTCTGGATGTTTTCCCTGATGACTTACCGGGACTTCCACCTGACAGAGATGTTGAGTTTGCTATAGAATTAATTCCAGGTACCGCACCTATTTCTAGAAGACCGTACAGAATGCCACCGGATGAGTTAGCTATACTTAAGAAACAACTTAAAGAACTATTGGATAAAGGATTTATTCGGCCTAGTTCTATTCCGTGGGGTAGTCCAGCCATATTTGTGAAGAAGAAAGATAAAACACTGAGAATGTGTGTGGATTATCGACCTTTGAATGCTGTGACTATCAAAAACAAGTATCCTTTGCCTCGGATTGATATTCTGTTTCATCAGTTATCCAAGGCTAAAGTATTTTCCAAGATTGATTTAAGGTCAGGATATCATCAGAATAAGATTCATCCTCAGGATATCCCAAAGACCACCTTTTCTACCAGGTACGGGTTGTACGAGTATCTTGTTATGTCCTTTGGTCTGACAAATGCTCCTGCATACTTTATGTACTTGATGAATTCGGTCTTTATGCCTGAATTGGACAAGTTCATAGTGGTTTTCATTGATGATATACTGATATATTCAGAAAATGAGCAGGATTATGCAGAGCATTTGAGAGTGGTTTTGACTAGACTTAGAGATCATAAGTTGTATACCAAATTCAGTAAGTGTGAATTTTGGTTGAACAAAGTTCCATTTTTTGTCATGTTTTGTCTGACCAGGGAATATCTGTAGATCCTACCAAAGTTCAGCAAGTGTTGGACTGGAAAGCACCAACTTCAGTCACTGAGGTCAGGAGTTTCTTAGGGTTAGCAGGATATTATCGTCGATTTATTCCTGATTTCTCTAAGATAGCTCAACCTATGACTAAGTTGTTGCATAAAGATAAGAAGTTTGAATGGACTCCGGCTTGTGAAACAGCTTTCCATACATTGCGAAATATACTTACTACTGCTCCTGTTCTAGCTCAACCTGACATTGAGAAACCATTTGATGTATACTGTGATGCATCTAGCACCGGTTTGGGATGTGTATTGATGCAAGAAGGCCGTTGAAAGACCCTAGTTTGGTTTTGGTAATTGATGAAACGTAGTTACTAATCTAAGTGCTAAGTATGTGTAGCCAAAAGAAGATTAGTGAAAAGGAGGAAGATGACATGAGCTCAAGTGAAGACAAAGATGGAATGATCAAGGAGAAAGAAAAGAACTTAAAGAAGGAAAGCTCTCTGCTAAGGCATATTCAAAGAGGGCTTTTCTTTTAGTGATCAAGACTCCAAGTGGGAGTGATCACATTTAGGATAGATAGCCGACTATCAAGGGGAGAACTAAGCTATTGGATTACTTTCAAGTGCGCTAGGTTGCATCTCATGTGCATTGATCTAACCAACCTAGAGAACCTCTTTGAAAACCCTTGAAAAATGTTTGCAAAATGCTAACACACTGTGCACAAGTGTTGAAGACCTTAAGTGTTAGCACATCGAAGCAAGGGGTGTGAAATTAACTTGAAAAACTCTGTAAAAGGAGCGTCGGATGGTGTAGAGGCGTAGCGTCGGACCATTTGTTTGTGTCCGACGCCTACACCTTGAACTATGCTTATGGCAAGCGTTGGACGCTCGGTAAACGAGCGTCGGACAATTGCCCTCTTCAGTCCGATGATGCCGAGCCGCGGCAGGGTGACGCGTGGCACGCTGAGCAGCGTTGGACGCTTGAGAAAAGTCCGACGGTGAGCGTCGAACGGAGTCCGACGAAGTTTTAGCGATTTCAAACCTCTCTGGAAGTGTCGGACGCTGAGTTTCTTTAGTCCGATGGTACTCGCGCGAACGTGCGATGGTACGCGCATAGCGGACTGAGAGAGGGCGTCGGACTCTGCTGTTTAGTCCGACACCCCCAGTCCGACGGTGTAAAAACTGGCGTGAAGTCGACCGTTGAGATCGAACGATCGACGTTGAACTCCAGCTGAGACGTGGCTTCATCTTGAGCGTCGGACGCAAAGTGTTAGTCCGACGGACTTGGTCCGACGGTTGCATCCGTCGACATAAAATCGTGGTTAACGGCTGTTTCGAGTGGGGTAACGGCTAGATTTGCACTTGGGGGTATTTATACTCCCTCCCTGGTCACTTGGTGACTGGCTTGCACACTTGGATCATTGTCATACACTTTGTTGCATTCTAGCCTCCTACTCTCTCACTAGTTCATCATCTTGATCATCCTTAGTGAGATTGAGTGAACCTCAAGTGCATCCTTGCTGGTGTTTTGCATTCTAGAGCACTTGAGAGCAAGCCTTGGTTCAGTTCTTATTCTCTTGGGACATTGCCGTGTCCCTAGACGGCTTGAAGGAGAAGAAGGTGTGGAGAAGCTTGGTGATTGTGCCTGCTCACAGCGGTGATTGTGAGGGGTCTTGTGCCTACCCCGAGCGGAGAGCTCAAAGGTAACTCTAGTGAATTGCTCGTGTCATTGAGTTACTTCCTCCGGGGTAGGTTATTATAGCGCCTAGTGTAGGCTCGGTGTGTGATACCGATTAGCCACCGAACCACCGGTTGAAGTCGACACAACGAGGACGTAGCGTGCCGGCAAGCACGTGAACCTCAGGGATAAATCTTTGTGTTCATATTGCTGTCATTACCTTCGAGTGAGTGACTTGATCTTTATCCCAGTGATTGACTTCATCTTAAGGCAAAGGTATAATCGACAATCATCCCCTTCTTATCCTTGTGCAAAGTAGCTTGTTCTCTTGTCTTGAGTAGTTGTGTAGTCATTTAGCTTTTGCTAGCTTACTTGTATGGCTTAGAACTAAGGATTAACTACAATTGTGTAGGTGGCTTGCCTAGGTTAGTAGTTGCTCTAGCATTGCACATTGCGCCATATTTGTTACTAACCTCTTGGCCTAGGTACTTTGTAGAAATTTCATTAGGCTATTCACCCCCCTCTAGCCATACTAGGACCTTTCAAGTGGTATCAGAGCTGTGGTCACCATTTAGTCAAGGCTTAACATCCTTCGGTGCATTGAAATGGCTCATATCATGTTCAATCATGTTGGGGGCAAACCACCTCACTTTGATGGCACAAGCTCATTTGATTATTGGAAGAGAAAGATGAGGATGTATCTTGGCTCAATTCATGAGAAGGTGTGAGAGGTCACCGAGAAGGAATACATTGTGCTTGATCCCGCAAGCCTCACACCTAGAGAGCAAGAGAACAACCAATGTAACACAATGGCTCTCAACACCATTTACAATGGCATTGACTCAAAGGTGTTTGAGCAAATCAAGGATTTGGATAGAGCAAGTGAAGTATGGGCAAGATTAGAGCAACTCTATGAGGGCACTTGAATGGTAAAGAGTGCCAAGTTGTATATGCTCAAGGACAAGCTCTCAAACTTCAAGATGGATGATGGAGAGAGCATTCCGGAAATGTTCTATAGGCTTCAAGTGATTGTTAATGATCTCAAGGCCTTGGATGAGAAAACTAGTGATGAGGACTTCTCCCACAAGTTTCTCATGTGCTTGCCCAAGAGGTTCAAGACCTTAAGAACTATCATCTTACGAGGCGGCTTGAAGGGTGTCACTCCAAATGAGGTTCTTGGTGATGTGATGACCGAGGATCAATACAATGAGAAGAGTGATAGTGAAGAAGTGAAGAAGGAGGATGACAAGAGCAAGAAGACCGTGGCATTCAAGTCCACCACCTCTTCTTCCAAGAACAAAGGCAAGGGCAAGAAAGTGCAATCTAGTGATGATGATGCATCTAGCCTTGATAGTGATGATGAGGCACTAGCTCTCTTTGTGCGCAAGTTTGGAAGATTCATGAAGAAGAAGGGCTATGGTGCTAGAAAGAGAAGAGATAACTTCAAAGGCAAGAATGTAGTGAGGAAGTGCTACAATTGCAAGAGCACGGATCATCTTATGGCGGATTGTCCTAATGCTAGTGATTATGAAGATGATTACAAGAAGAAAGGCAAGAAGGACAAGAAGGACAAGGTTGAAAAGAAAGAGAAAAAGAAATTCAACTTCTCTAAGAAGAAAGGTGGATCCTATGTGGTGACATGGGATAGTGATGCTTCCTCCGATGATGATGACTCTAGTGAAGATGATGAGAGAAAGACATCCAAGAAGAAGGCCATGGCTTCTATTGCTATCAACAAGAAGTCTTCATCATTTGATTCATCATGCTTCATGGTTAAGACCACCAAGGTAAAATACGATGATTCAAGTGACGATGAAAAAGATGATAATGATAGTGATAGTGATGATGATGAGCCTAGTGTAGCACAACTCATAGACATGTTAGAGCAAGCCGAATATCTTATTAGCTCTAAGTCTAAGAAGTGCAAAAAATTGTCCAAGAAATTAAAAACTCTTGAACAATCCTTTGATGAGCTAAGTGCTTCTCATGAGCGTCTAAACAAAGACCATGAGGATCTCAAACTAGCTCACACCAAGCTTGAGAAAGCTCACACCTCACTCTTAGAGCTAAGCAAGGTAGAGGATATTGCTAAAACATGTGATGTGGCTGTAACTTGTGATCTAATGAATGAATCAACTAATGAAACACTTGTTGCAACCACACCTAATAACACTAGCTCCTCATCATCATCCACTTCTACTTCTACCTTCACTACTAGTGTTGATCCAACACTAAAAGTTGAAAATGAGAAATTGAAGAAAGAAGTGGACAAGCTAACCCGCGCATTAGGCAATGCCTATGGTGGGGATGCCCGCTTGCTACAATGCTTGGGTAGCCAAAGATATAGTAACTCTAAGGAGGGACTTGGCTATACTCCCAAGAAAGGCAAGGCGGCCTTTGTAAATCCAAAGCCTAGCTTTGTGAGGAGCAATGGTCGGTTTTGCTACAAATGCAAGCAAGTTGGGCATATTGAGGCAAATTGCATCACTAACAACAAGAACAAGCAAATAAAATTTGCAAGTGCTAAATCTACTAGGCTTGATTCTTGTTACATGCTTACCAAGGGTGAGAAAGGTGTCAAAGTCAAATACATTGGTACACCTAAAGAGAGCCCAAGGTTGAAGGCTATATGGGTACCAAAGGCTTTGGTTGCTAACCTCCAAGGACCCAAACGAGTATGGGTACCTAAAAAGCATTGATTTGTTTTGTAGGTGAATTACAAAGCCAGAGGGAGGCATTGGCTTCTTGATAGTGGATGTTCTCAACACATGACTAGTGATTCAAGAATGTTCAACCAAATCAATTCTAGTGGCAATGAGTATGATAGTATCACATTTTGGGATAATAGCAAAGGCAAGGTCAAGGGTCTTGGAAAGATTGCAATATCAAATGATCTAAACATCTCCAATGTGCTATTAGTTGAGAGTTTGAACTTCAATCTATTGTCGGTGGCTCAACTTTGTGATCTCGGTTTCAAATGCATCTTTGGTGTTGATGATGTGGAAATCATTAGTATGGATGGATCAAATTTGATATTCAAGGGATTTAGATACGAGAATCTCTATCTAGTGGACTTTGGTGCTAGAGAATCACAATTGTCAGCATGCTTACTTTATAAGTCAAGCATGGGTTGGTTATGGCATACAAGTCTTGGTCATGTTGGAGTGAAGCAATTGAACAAACTTGTGAAGCATAACTTGGTTAGAGGCTTTAAAGATGTTGAGTTTGAGAAGGATAAATTATGTAGTGCATGTCAAGCCCGAAAACAAGTAGGCAACACTCATCCTAAGAAGAGCATGATGAGCACATGCAAACCATTTGAGTTATTACACATGGACTTGTTTGGACCAACTACATATACAAGCATTGGTGGCAACAAGTATGGTTTGGTGATAGTGGATGACTTCTCAAGATACACATAGGTTTTCTTTATAATTGACAAAAGTGATGTTTATGGTATCTTCAAAACTTTTGTCAAGAGAAGTTGCAATGAATTTGAAACAACCATCAAGAGGGTGAGAAGTGATAATGGTAGTGAGTTCAAGAACACAAGAGTTGATGAGCTATGTGATGACTTAGGAATCAAACATCAATTCTCGGCTAAGTACACACCTCAATCAAATGGTCTAGTTGAAAGAAAGAATAGGACTCTCATTGATATGGCAAGATCTATGCTTAGTGAGTATAATGTGAGTCAATCTTTTTAAGCCAAAGCAATCAACACGGCATGCTAATACTCCAATAGACTCTATTGCCATCCTATGTTGGAGAAGACTCCATATGAGATCCTGAATGGAAGAAAGCCAAATATTGCATATTTTCAGGTGTTTGGTTGTAAGTGCTACATATTGAAGAAAGGAGCTAGATTGAACAAATTTGAGAAGAAATATGATGAGGGATTCTTACATGGTTACTCCACCACTAGTAAAGCTTATAGAGTTTGGAACTTGGGAAGTGGTCAACTTGAGGAAGTTCATGATGTTGAATTTGATGAAACCAATGGGTCTCAAGATCAAAATGAGAATCTAGATGATGTGAGTGGACCTCAATTGGCAAAGGCTATACAAGAAATGGACATTGGTGACATAAGGCCGACTCAAGTGGTTGACATAGAAGATGACAAAGATCAAGTGTAAGTTCCATCAAATGATCAAGCTAGTGACTCTCAAGTGCAAAATCAAGATCAAGCTAGTTCCTCTCAAGCAAATCAATCAAATACACAATCAAGCTCAAGCAATCAACCTCAAGTGCTTCAACCCACAAATATTGCAAGAGATCATCCTTTGGACCAAATTGTTGGTGATATTCAAAAGGGTGTGCACACAAGATCAAGACTAGCATCATTTTGTGCTCACTATTCATTTGTGTCATTTGAAGAGCCGGAGAACATTGAGAAGGCATTAAAAGATAGTGATTGGGTAAATGCTATGCATGAAGAGCTCAACAATTTTGAAAGAAATGAAGTTTGGGAATTGGTAGAGAGACCAAAGAACTACAATGTCATTGGCACCAAATGGGTATTTAGAAACAAGCAAGATCAAGATGGTGTTGTAATAAGGAACAAGGCAAGATTAGTGGCATAAGGGTACACTCAAGTAGAAGGATTGGACTTTGGTGAAACCTATGCTCCGGTTGCAAGATTGGAAGCAATAAGAATTCTTCTAGCATATGCTTGTGCTCACAACATAAAGCTCTACCAAATGGATGTCAAAAGTGCATTTCTCAATGGATTCATCAATGAGTTGGTATATGTTGAAGAACCACCCGGTTTTGAAGATGAGAAGAAACCAAATCATGTGTATATGTTAAGGAAAGCACTCTATGGTTTGAAACAAGCACCAAGGGCATGGTATGAGAGGCTAAGGAATTTTCTCCTCTCTAAAGCTTTCAAGATAGGCAAGGTTGACACCACTCTATTCACCAAGAAGGTTGATGGTGACTTGATGATCATGCAAATCTATGTTGATGACATTATCTTTAGATCAACTAGTCAAGCCTTGTGTGCGGAGTTTGAAAAGATGATGGCTAAAGAATTTGAGATGTCTATGATGGGTGAACTCACATACTTCCTTGGACTTCAAATTAAGCAAATGAAGAATGGCACATTCATAAGTCAAGGCAAGTACACAAGAGACATGATCAAGATGTTTGGAATGCAAGATGCAAAACCAATTAGCACTACCATAGGGACTAGTGGAAGCTTGGATGAAGATAAAAGTGGCAATATGGTTGATCAAAAGGCATATCGGTCTCTAATTGGAAGTTTGCTCTATGTCACCGCATCAAGACCGGATGTCATGTTTAGTGTGTGCATGTGTGCTAGACATCAAGCATCTCCTAGAGAAAGTCATATGAAGGCCGCAAAGAGGATATTGAGATAGTTGAAGCACACTTAAGATGTTGGATTGTGGTATCCCAAGGGTGCAACATTTGAGTTGATTGGATATGCCGATGCGGACTATGCCGGTTCCAAGATAAATAGAAAGAGTACATCGGTCACATATCAACTCTTGGAAAGATCTCTTGTCTCATGGTCATCAAAGAAGCAAAATAGCATATCACTCTCCACTGCAGAAGCCGAATATATTAGTGCGGGGAGTTGTTGTGCTCAAATCCTATGGATGACGGCAACTTTGAGGGACTATGGAATTAACTTCAAGAAAGTGCCATTGCTTTGTGACAATGAGAGCGCTATCAAGTTAACTCAAAATCCGGTTCAACAACAAAGAACCAAGCATATTGATGTGAGGCACCACTTTATCCGGGATCATAAACAAAAGGGTGACATTGACATTCAAAGTATTGGAACCGATGATCAATTGGCCGACATACTCACCAAGCCACTAGATGAGAAGAGGTTTTGCAAGCTTAGGAATGAATTGAATATTCTTGATTTCTCCAATATGAGTTGAGATCATCCCCACACATATATGACATGCCTCTACTTCGACAAAGCAAGGTAAAATTGTTTGGCATAACATTTATACTTGCTAGGACTTGTCTAGAGCATATAGGCATACACACGTAGGAACATTCATAAAAACAAATGTTTTGATGTATATATGCTACCACTATTGTTTTACTTGCATATATGGCCTAGTGGTAACACATGACATGTGTATGTGCTTGATCTCCTAGTGTTCAATCTATTTCATGGGCTCTAAATGTATAACTTAACATAGGCAAGATAACCCCTAGTGGCGTGAAGAAGCTTGTCCTTGGATCAAACCTAGTTATATATCTTAGGCAAGTGCACTAGATTGAGCCAAAGTGAACAATAATCTCTCTTTCCAAATCAAATGAACTTGACTAATTTCTCTTCACTAAAATGAACCTTTTTGTGCAATTGTTGACAAAGGGGGAGAGAAAGTTACAAAAGAAAGAAAAAGAAAGAGAAAGAGAAAGAGCGATGAATCATTATTAGGCCGATGATGGGAGAGCAATAGGCCAAAGGAAAGGGGTAATTAAAATTTTGAAGCACACAAGTAGGGGGAGCAATCACATATGCAGGTTGTTGCATTTGGATGTGCATTAATCATATGATTGCTCATTGCATTTGTATTTACTTTCTTATACATGCTTGTGTGGCGTATTGCTAGTAGTAGGATTTGAATGATGATTTGATCAACTAGCATGTGTAGGGGTAACTATTTGGTCGTATTTCTTCAAGTGGTAACTAGAGCTTGCTTATAATGTGATCTCACAGTATACTCTAGTATTTGTGACCTTCTAGTTACTAAGGTGCTAAGGATGGTGTACATGGCAACTCCGATGGTATCACGCTTCAAAGGTCCATTCTATACACCATTAGCACAATTTTGGTAGAATTACTCTCTATTCAATACATATGTGCTAGCTTTCAATCCAAACTCGATGCACATATGTAGGAGGAGCCAATACTACCAAAATAGAACTTATGATGGTTGTCCAAATCCTTTCATGATCTACTCATGGACAAGCATGATAAGTTCAAAATCTTAATGCATATTTATTTTGTAAAAGGGTTGTCATCAATTACCAAAAAGAGGGAGATTGAAAGACCCTAGTTTGGTTTTGGTAATTGATGAAACCTAGTTACTAATCTAAGTGCTAAGTATGTATAGCCAAGAGAAGATTAGTGATAAGGAGGAAGATGACATGAGCTCAAGTGAAGACAAAGATGGAATGATCAAGGAGAAAGAAAAGGACTTAAAGAAGGAAAGCTAGAGGCTAAGGTATATTCAAATAGGGCTTTTCTTTTAGTGATCAAGACTCCAAGTGGGAGTGATCACATTTAGGATAGATAGCCGACTATCAAGGGGAGAACTAAACTATTGGATTACTTTCAAGTGCTCTAGGTTGCATCTCATGTGCATTGATCTAACCAACCTAGAGAACCTCTTTGAAAACCCATGAAAAATGTTTGCAAAATGCTAACACACTGTGCACAAGTGTTTAAGACCTTAAGTGTTAGCACATAGAAGCAAGGGGTGTGAAATTAACTTGAAAAACTCTGTAAAAGGAGCGTCGGACGGTGTATAGACGTAGCGTCGGACCATTTGTTCGTGTCCGACGCCTACACTTTGAACTGTGCTGATGGCGAGCGTCGGACGCTCGGTAAATGAGCGTCGGACCATTGCCCTCTTCAGTCCGACGATGCCGAGCAGCGGCAGGGTGACGCGTGGCATGCTGAGGAGCGTCAGACGCTTGAGAAAAGTCCGTCGGTGAGCATCGGACGGAGTCCGACGAAGTTTTAGCGATTTCAAACCTTTCTGGAAGTGTCCGATGGTACTCGCGCGAATGTTCGACGGTACGCGCACAGTGGACTGAGAGAGGGCATCGGACTCTGCTGTTTAGTCCGACGCTCCCAGTCCGACGGTGTAAAAACTGGCGCGAAGTCGACCGTTGAGATCGAACGATCGACGTTGAACTCCAACTGACACGTGGCTTCATCGTGAGCGTCGGACGCAAAGTGTTAGTCCGACGGACTCGGTCTGACGGTAGCGTCCGACGACATAAAATCGTGGTTAATGGCTGTTTCGAGTGGGGTAACGGCTAGATTTGCACTTGGGGGTATTTATAGTCCCTCCCTGGTCACTTGGTGACTGGCTTGTATACTTGGATCATTGTCATACACTTTGTTGCATTCTAGCCTCCCACTCTCTCACTAGTTCATCATCTTGATCATCCTTAGTTAGATTGAGTGAACCTCAAGTGCATCCTTGCTAGTGTTTTGCATTCTAGAGCACTTGAGAGCAAGCTTTGGTTCAGTTCTTATTCTCTTGGAACATTGCCGTGTCCCTAGACGGCTTGGAGGAGAAGAAGGTGTGGAGAAGTTTGGTGATTGTGCTTGCTCACACCGGTGATTGTGAGGGGTCTTGTGCCTACCCCGAGCGGAGAGCTCAAAGGTAACTCTAGTGAATTGCTCGTGTCATTGAGTTACTTCCTCCATGGTAGGTTCTTGTGGCGCCTAGTGTAGGCTCGGTGTGTGATACTGATTAGCCACCGAACCACCGGTTGAAGTCGACACAATGAGGACGTAGCGTGCCGGCAAGCACGTGAACCTCGGGGATAAATCTTTGTGTTCATATTGCTTTCCTCACCTTCGAGTGAGTGACTTGATCTTTATCCCAGTGATTGACTTCATCTCAAGGCAAAGCTACAATCGACAATCATCCCCTTCTTATCCTTGTGCAAAGTAGCTTATTCTCTTTTCTTGAGTAGTTGTGTAGTCGTTTAGCTTTTGCTAGCTTACTTGTGTGACTTAGAACTAAGGATTAACTAGAATTGTGTCGGTGGCTTGCCTAGGTTAGTAGTTGCTCTAGCATTGCACATTGCGCCATATTTGATACTAACCTCTTGGCCTAAGTACTTTGTAGAAATTTCATTAGGCTATTCACCCTCCCTCTAGCCATACTAGGACCTTTCAGCCGTCTGATTGCATATGCTTCGAGGCAACTTAGAAAACATGAAGAGAACTACCCAACACATGACCTTGAATTAGCGGCAGTAGTTCATGCTTTGAAACTCTGGAGACATTATCTCATGGGGAATAAATGTCATATTTATACAGATCATAAGAGTCTCAAATATATTTTCATGCAGCCAGAGCTGAATATGAGACAACGAAGATGGTTAGAGCTCATCAAAGATTATGACTTAGAAGTGCACTATCATCCAGGGAAAGCTAATGTGGTTGATTGGCTTTTTCTTCAGCGTTTCTAACAAAGTCAATCCCATAATACCTTCTTTCTCCGGGTTCGACCCAATTCAAAGGAGTTCTACATTTCCTTCCATACAAATCCTCAAATGGAGCCATCTGAATACTCTCTTGATAACTATTGTTATAGGAGAATTCAGCTAATGGTAACCATTTTTCCCATGAACCTTTTGAAGATATAACATAGGCTCTGAGCATATCTTCCAGAATTTGGTTAACCCTTTCTGTTTGCCCTGAAGTTTGAGGATGGTACGCTGAACTTCGGACTAACTTGGTACCTATCTGCTTATGCAAATGTTCCCAAAAATGAGCAATAAACTGAGGTCCTCTGTCAGAAATGATGGTTTTAGGTACTCCATGTAAATGTAATATCTGAGCAAAGTAAATCTCTGCA
This sequence comes from Eremochloa ophiuroides, assembly GCA_038502445.1. NCBI lineage: Eukaryota > Viridiplantae > Streptophyta > Magnoliopsida > Poales > Poaceae > Eremochloa > Eremochloa ophiuroides. The sequence continues at coordinate 22,956 of JAHLJS010000235.1, forward strand.
TACTCATGTGGTCGATAAGTATTCTTGATAGGAATGAAATGTGCAGACTTAGTTAAACGATCCACAATTACCCAGATTAAATCATTCCCTTTTTGAGTTGTGGGAAGACCTACAATGAAATCCATACTAATCTCTTCCCATTTCCACCCTAGAACAGACAAAGGTTGCAATAAACCAGCAGGTTTCAAATGAACTGCCTTCACTCGACAACATGTATCACACCTAGCAACATAGGCTGTGATCTCTTTCTTCATTTTTGTCCACTAGAAATGAGGTTTTAGATCATGATACATCTTACAGCTTCCAGGATGAATAGATAAAGGAGAACAATGTGCTTCATCCATGATTTGATTCCTGAGATTTCGATCTTTAGGTACTATTAGATGATCTTTAAACCATAAGATCCCTTTCTCATCAACTCGGAAATGTTTAAGTTGTTGCTCTTTCATTTTACGCTTGATATGAAATATACCAGTGTCAGTTTTCTAACCTTCAATTATTTTGCTTTCTAGAGAACAACTAACAGTGATGTTATGCAACACAACAGGATGCAGAAGGTTAAACTTATCTGCCGATAGAGGTTGATTTGATACATCATGAGATTTGCGGCTCAATGCGTCAGCAACCACATGAAAGCAGCTCAATCTCGTCAGAAAAGTTATGCTGACAAAAGAAGAAGGCCTATTGAGTATCGTGTTGGTGACTATGTGTATTTGAAAGTTTCACCAATGAAAGGGGTACAACGTTTTGGTGTTAAAAGAAAATTGGTACCAAGGTATGTTGGACCCTACCAAGTTATTGAGAGATGTGGAAAGGTAGCATATAAGTTACAGTTACCTCCAGAAATGCAAGCAGTATTCAACGTCTTTCATGTTTCTCAACTTAAGAAATGTTTGAGAGTCCCTGAAGAACAAGTGAGAGTTGAGGATATTAAGTTGAAATCAGATTGAACCTACAAAGAGCAACCTATTCGGGTAATCGACACCAATGAAAGGGTAACACGCAGCAAGGTGATTCGATTCTACAAAGTAGTTTGGAATAACCAAGAAGAAAATGATGCAACATGGGAGAGAGAAGATTATTTAAAAGAAGTCTACCCTAATTTTTACAAACAAAGGTATTACCCCTAATCTCGAGGACGAGATTCTTTTTAGGGGGAAAGGGCGGTAACACCCCAGTGTCAAACTTGCACGTTACATGCATTGCATTGCATAGCATGAGCATCATGGCATCATTTCATGTTGAATGAATGAAATTATTTCAAAATGCAATGCCAACCATAGTTATATATAATAAATACATGTATGTATGTATGTATGTATGTATGTATGGATATATAGGTATATAGGTATATATATATATATATATATATATATATATATATATATATATATATATATATATATATATATATATATATATATATATATATATATATATATACCAAGCTCATGTTGGCAAGATCAATTGAATTGGTTTCTATTTAGGGTTGACCTAGGGTTTCCCAAATGTGATTAGTTTGACCAAATAAGAAATGTTGTTTATATTGCTCAAATGGAATTGTGCCTTAAATGAATGTTATAAAATTCAATGAATGGAACAACTTTTATATTGGACAAATTTTCAGTTTCTAAATAAAAATTTGAATTGTAACTTGAATTTCAAACTATTCATTTAGCCCCTTTTTGATAATTCAAAATCTAAGCAAAATATGTGGTGGGTCCAAAAAGGAAAATTTTAGCAAATTTAATTTGTGACAAAGTGTATTTTGTGGTCAGGTCATGAAAATGCTTTTAACCTAGCCAATTTTAGCCCTCAAGGCAGCTATGGTTAGAACTAAACCCTGAAATTGGTAAGTCTTTGCTTCATTTCAGTTTCAGGGTACCTAGGTTTGGCTCTCTGTATTTCCTAAACCAGCCCCAACCAGCCCTAAATGATTTAATAAAAGTTAGAGATCCCATGTAGATCTTCATCCCATATTAAATAAGTTTCCTATAATTCTCAATGGTTTGAGAGATTTTTATCGTCAAGTTTTGGTTTTCAGTCGAACGAAACAGTACAGAACTTGTGTTTTAGTTTGAACTGAACCAAACTCGTTCAGTTTCGGGAGTCGACATGTCGATGCCGTGCCGTGCCACCGGCTTCGCTTCGTGTCGATGATCTCTGGACTCCACCGCCCTTCTGTCCTCTGAATCGAAGCTGAACGTCACCCAGGCCTATCCATTCACTCCTCCCATCGTCTTCCTCCCTTTCATTTTCTCTGTATCCACCAGAAGCATCGCTCGGGCCACAACGGCGTCGCCGGTGATGAGCTCGTTGTTCAGACAGCCACTGCTCATCCCATCAGGACCATAGCTCCGCGTTGACATCTTCTACCTCCTTGCCATCCCTGCCTTAGCAACCGTGCTCAAGCGCCACTGTTTTAGGCCTCGCGCCACCGTCCGCTCTGGCCGGAGCTCCGCCGTGGTGCGGTTCACCGTGTCAACAGAGGTGTGAACTCCTTCTTGACCATCTGTATTTTGTTCTTAGCTTAATTTGAGTCTAATTTGATGAAAATCTAATCGTTTGGCGCGATGGTGCCTTATGTTTGTCGGAACGAGACGGTGCCGACGTGCACCCGCCACCGAGCCGCCATGAACGGAGCCGGTTGAGCTCCAGAGTCTCCTGGCTCAATTCCTCGTAACCCTAGCCACCATAGGGGTCTCTGAATCTCGCTGCGTAGACGGTTATGCTCGTCTTGGTCGGGTTTTGTCGGTGCAGCGCCGCCGAGCGCCGCCGCCTGCCATGGCCATCGTCAAGCTTTCCCCGGTGCACCTCTGGTCCGACCACCTATGCCATCTGATGCGCCTTAGTCCCAGGAGCACGGTGATGTGCTCGGTTTCGCCTGAAACCTCGCCGTCGACGAGCTTTGCTCGGTCAAACGCGGCGGTCTCCTCTGTCTCTCTTACATGTGGGGTCTGTTGACCCGAGGGTCCCACCATCAGTCTCTGTATTGGGTCTCTGGGTGCACTCTCGGGTGAAGGTAGCGTTTAGGGTTCGTTTAAAATGGTGAAATTTATTTCTATTTCTGTTTTCAGAGTTGATTCAGACCTTGTAAAATTCATAGCCAGAGCTAGACACGTCCAAATTGAGTGCAACCAATTTTGTTAGCTTCCTGTTGATAATCGTCGTCTAGGAAAAATAGTAAACCCTAGCTCTTATATGAAATTTCTGTGCTGAATAAATTAATTTCTATTTCTGCAGTCAATTTTAAAAATGCATAAATAATTCTATGAGTGTGATAAAAATATGATTCAACCTTTGTTAGTATTCTATTGACATTTAGATTCTGCGTAAAATGATAGTAATGCCTTTTCTCTGTTTTAATATAGGGTTGCTATTCAAACCCTGTTTAGGGTTAGTTTATTAGAAAATTCATTATAAAATAAATATGAGGGATATGCGTATGATTATTTTTATGTGATGATCCTAGGTGATGTAGAACAGTATGAAAATATTAAATCTATTTTTTGATACATTTCACTGTAGTAAGTATTTTCCACCTAATTTCAACCTGCTAGTTTGTTATTTTTGTACAGGCTGATGTAGGTGTCCAAATGCTGTGAAAATTTGACAGTAGCTCTCATCTGAGATGTTCCAGCCACTGGAATTTTCCCAGAATTTTCTGTAGACTCAAAGTTGTATGCCCAATTGTAGTTTAATCAAATAACTAGGTGATTAAGCACTTATTTGGGTTAAGCATAGGTATTTTTGATGTTTATCTAATCCATCGGTACTGGTACTCTCTGCTGGAATGTGTAAACAAGTTGAGTGCAGTTGTTAGTTCTTAGGGTAGCAAGCCCTAAAGTATTTCACCCAACTCATATTACTTTTATAAGCTATGTTTGGGCTAGCATAAGATTTAGGGTTAGCTCATGAGAACCTCACCTTAGTTGTTGTAAGGAAATAGCTGCATATTTTTCTAGAGAAGAAATAAGCACCTACTCAATAAAATAGGTTAGGTTGCAAAAGTGGTTCCTATTTATCAAAGCATACATGAGCATTATATTCTATCTCATGAAAGCTATGATATTGTGTGCATTCATGACATTTATTGAACCTACATGCATACAAACAGGATCGTTGGGAGGACTGATATTACTGAAGGTGGGATTGATCAACAAGGGAGTTCCTCTGGAAGTGCAACCGACGAAGAACGACATGGAAGTGGACCCCGTCACTAACTGTTCCGAGTGACCTGACCATCAATCTTCCTCTTCTCTGAAAGGCAAGCCCCGATGCATTTCCCACTTCCTATGCTTTTACAATAAACTGACTTAAGTATAGTGAATGTTGCATTAAGTATAAGAATTGAATTGAAAACCGTTGATGCATTTTTATTATCCTTGAACAACTAAATATCCTTCACCTAAGTAGGTTTAGGATCGCCTTCTCTGCTTAGCCTTGCTTAGAACCGGTAGATATGGTGATCCTGGTCCCCAAAATAGAAAGTGAGAAGCACGGTTGGCTATATTTGCTATCGTGGAATAACCATGTGAGATTGAGAAACAAATTGTGGTTGGGCGGGCATGATAGCGAAACAACAAGGCATGGTGGTCTTGGTTGCGTACCTATTCCCCGTTCAACTGGATAGGACCACATCGTTGTTAGACATCAGTCGAGATTGAAAGATGCCATCACTTGACTGGCCGGATAAGTTGTTCCGACCGCGAAGCCGAGTAGCTCTAGTCGGGCCGGGAGTTGGTGCGCTAAGTTGGCATACTGGATCTTGGAGGATGCTCGGGAGCTAGATGAGACCAAGGGCAGGTGGATTCCTGAGCGACCTGGCCACTAGTCAGTCCCCTAGTATGCGTACCTTCCACCAAACCCACGATATTTAACCTGACTAGTACCAAAAGTGACTTAAGGCTACCGTCGCGCAGGTATGTCTAGGTTTGTGATTGGCATTTGATGCCAGTTGGTTTGCAATCGATTCGAATCGCCATCTCTCCTGGATAGTAAGAAACTGGATTGATCTTCTTTCAACTTAGAGACTAAGAACTTGAAGATGATATGGTTATGAGAAGGAATGCCAAATTGCTATGGTTATATTATTGTTTGCTTAGAAATAATCAACTGCTTGAATTAGTTTGGTGCTAAGCTAGATTTAGGGCTAACGATCACTAAAAGTCTTTGCTTGAATGTAATCATGGGATTAAACTAAAAATGGCTTTTATGCAAAATGAGTCAAGCCAACTCCACTCAAATAGCCCAGCATATTCCTTGAGAGTCTTTTATTTGGTAAGACGGGTAAGTCTTGCGGAGTACAATTGAGTACTCAGGGTTTATCCCAACTTGTTGCAGATGGCAAGCTTACTAAGATATCTGCATGGTCTTCTCCTACCCTGCCGTGAATGATGACTGAAGCTTGGGCAGCTACTATCCATAATCTAGTCCTCTTGCTATTAGATGATCCAAGGTTGGCACTGTATTTAAGAAGTGTGTGTATCCTAGTTTAAAAACTACTTTGCTTCCGCAATTCCGAACAACTATGTTGCGAGAACTTCCTATGCAAACTCCATTTGTGAATCTATGTAATATGGACATGTGTTGTTGAATCATGTACGATCTTGGTTGTGGTACCATTTGGTTTGAAATCCTTCGAGATTTCATGGACTACTGGGTTTATATGGGTTCAAGTGTGGTTGATTGGCTGTTTCAACGGCTATCGCCGTACTTGTGCTCTTATAAATTGGTCGGTTCTGTCACATTCATGAGCTTAGACTTCCTCATATTTTCTTTTCTTTTCTATGGACTTCCTTGTATCCATTTTTTCTTTTTCTTTTATTTTGCATAGCCTTTTGTCTCTTCTACCATATTGACTAAGAGAGATAATTTATGACTCTAACACATGGAGCATTTATTTGGTGGAAATGAAAGGCATGTGGTTGCGTACTTCTAGTATAGAAGCAGCATATATATGTGGTGTGTACGTGATCTTGATCTTGGGAGCATGATAAGTCTCTCAATAAGGGTCAACAAGACTTGACAAAACTCAATACAAAGCAAATAGCTTATTTGGAAGGGCTAAGACATATGTAGCATATTTGGCTGTGGTAGGAATTTATTACCATTGAGGAACAATAAGGTTTTAATTATTTTCAAGAAATCAATCTCCAGCAATCATGCATGTTTATAACAATATTATAGCAGCTCTTGTTTCCTATATCATATCTCGCAACAACTTAGACTTAGTTCTAGCACTTGCAACCCACAAAGTTTTCAAGTTCATGATGATTTTAAATGAGCCAAGTGATCCATACTCAAAGAAATACTAAGATGTAAACTAGGCATTAAAGAAGCATGAACAGAGCAACTATTCATCATTTCCATGAGGAAAATAAACATTCATGAGACATATATGATTTTTTTAATGCAATAAATTAAAACAATGAAATAAGTTAGGATAGAGTACTTACCTTGGTGGGGGAGAGGATCTACCCCAAGCTTGGCTTTTGCTTATTGTGGTGGCAGATAGTAGTGGAACCATCCGAACCAACACTGTGCTTCTTCATCTTGTATTGCTTGCAATAATTGGGCATTTTGTTGTGCCACACTTACAGTTGCATTTTGCTCAATTTGCATTGCGTCTATGTCGTCGATGAGTTGATCTACTTCCGTCCTTTCATTCCAGCGTCCCCTCGCCCGTGTGGACGGACGGGGAGTGCGCACTCTTGGAGTGGGCTATGGAGGCCTTTCCATAGACCCTGAAATGTCCATGGAACTTGCCTCATCAGCTTCTTCTTCACCTTCCCCCGCAGCTCGTGAAGTGCTGCCTTGCTCAAATTGAGTGGCTTGTGACATGCTTCTAGTCACCCTGCCTGTCCCTGCAGTATTTTGGCTTCTTGCCTCTCGGTCCTAATTTATGGTTAGTGTGCGCAGTGCATACAACCGACGTCTCTCACATGGGAGAGAAACTTCGGCTGTATGGCCTAGATAAATCATTTTTAAGATCACCATTTGGACCTCTCTTTAGGACTTGAGCAGTTAAGAAGAAATCTTCAAGTATAATATTTCGAGGGGAAGCAATATATTCAAAGTAATGATTTCCATTTAAGAGATCCATTGTGTCGGCAATGTGAGTTATGAAAGAAGTAAAGTATATAGGCTCTCTTCTTTGGAACACATTAATCCAAGCGTTGACTAAGAGTTTAGCAGGTGAAACTTTTATTTTCTTAGTCATGGCATAAAGTAGTCTTAGCTCATCATTATAAAGAACTTGCACATTGGATCCAGGAAAAAGAGTTATGGCCTTCCAGAAAGCAGCTTTATCAAATTTTCTTGTGGCGCTACTTAAATTTAGTTGACATGTGCTATCAAAACCAAGTGCCACACTAAGAACTCCCCAAGTCAAATTATATTCGTTATTAAACATGCAAAAGTGAACATTATCATCTGTGACTTGTAAAGAGCATAGGAATTCCATGGTGAGCTTTTTAATCCCAAGTTCAGGCACTTCCCAAAAGCTTCCCCAACCAATTGTAGTAAACACAGTATTAAATTCTGCGATTATACCTATGCTATCCAAAAGGACAGGGTCGATGATGCCGGTATGTTCAAACCCATGGTGTCGGATGGAGAGATACCTTTGGTACTCTTGTTGGCTCAATGTGAGGCCACTCTCAGGATCGAATGTTCTCTCGGGAGGCACGTCTATCACTTCATGGCCTTCTCTTGGTGAAGCTCCTCTTCCTTCTTCTTCGTCATGATGGGGTGGTCGGGAGGAACTCCCCACAGCACCCTTGGCTTTCTTGAACGCGGATGAGAATTTCTTCATCTTCCTGCAGCAATGAAACAACACAAGAACATACTAGGACAACAAAGATTAGCGTTAGCATTAGCGTTAGTTGTCCCCAATTTTAGTAAACCTTGTGGGGTATGATCACCTCCACAAAACCGTTCTTGTGGGTAGAAATACTCCACAAATGTGTTCTTGAGAGTAAAGACAAGCTTCTACTGCTACAATATTTTTGGGTTTTTGTTTTGAGTGGCTACTACTACTAAACTTGAGAAAAGAACTTGCTCAACTAGAGAGAGATGAGAGATTGTGTGCTCGAGATGATTCAGCTGGTTTGGGTATGGAAATGGGCACACAATGCAAGGGCATTTATAGGGGGAGAAGGGCTGGTGACGAGGCCACTAAGGCCAGGTCGGCCGACCCCCCTATGTGAGTTTCAGAACTGCTTTCACCTTTGGATAGGGAATCCAATTGAGTGCTGACAAAATTTTTCTGAATTGGCTTTAAACATGGGTCGGCTGACCCATGTCTAGACCCCTTTTTAGCTTTGATCGAAGTGTTTCACTTTGTTCAGCAAAGTAAAGTTTAGTGGTAGACCAAAACTTTAAAAATTTCAGAGATTCCCTTGCCTAGTGTTTGGTGAAAGTGAAAGGTGTATGACAAAAGTGGGGACATGCTTTAAAATGATTCCCACGGACCATGAGAGCACTAATGCATGCCAAAGTGTCCACTTTTCAAAATTTGGATGGTGGTGAATGTTGGATTCTCCTTGGAGCATGTGAAAGTGGTCATGACCGAAAGTGGTCCACCAAGTGCAGAAGGAGATGGTGCTTTAATCAATGTGTGCTCGAGATGATTCAGCTGGAATGGATGTGGAATTGAGCACACAATGCAAGGGCATTTATAGGGGAAAAGGGCTGGTGACAAGGCCACCAGGGCCAGGTTGGCCGACCCCACTATGACAGGGTCAGAGCTGCTTTCACCTTTGGACTGGGAATCTATTTGAATTCAAACAAAACTTTCTTGGGGGGCACCAAATCATGGGTCGGCTGACCCATGTTTGGTCCCTCCAGCAGCTTTAATCAATGTGTTTCACTTTGTTCAGCAAAGTAGAGACTAGTGGTGGACCAAAAGTGGTGAACTTTTCAGAGATTCCCTTGTCTAGTGTTTGGTGAAAGTGAAAAGTGTATGACAAAAGTGGGGACATGCTTTAAAATGATTCCCATAGACCATGGGAGCACTAATGCATGCCAAAGTGTCCACTTTTCAGAATTTGGATGGTAGCGGATGTTGGATTCTCCTTGGAGCATGTGAAAGTGATCATGACCAAAGGTGGTCGACCAAATTCAAAAGGAGATGGTATTCAAAAGTTAGGATATGGATCAACACACCAGGCCAACACCACCAGAGGTGAGTGGGCCCCATGGTGGGTCGACCAACCCCACCTTGGGTGGTCCCACCACCTTAGGTGCGAGAACTACAGTTCTACTCAAGTTTTATTTATCTATGATAAATTATTTTGTCGAAATAAATTATGCAAAAATTTAAATATGAAGACGCAATGCAAAAAATGTAAGAATTGAAATGCAAGAATCAAATATGAGATAAAAACTGATTTACCTTACCAGCAAGGGCTCTATGTTTTAGGTCCACAGAGCAGGACCTCTCCTTTTTGGGTTCATTCTTCGGGTGCTTCGATTGGTCCGGGAGATGCGGACCGTGATGATTGCACCTCTTTCTTCCGCCATTCCTTCTTGGTTGATGCTTGCGACTCAGCGGAGTCATCCTTCTTTACTACCTCAGCTTTACTTACCAGTTCGGCCTTTTTAGCCTTTGGTGGTTGGTTCTTCCGACGGGGTGCATATTGAGGATTTTTTTCCATAAGTTCTTCCTTGCCTGTTGCATAGATTTATAACCATTGAAAGGACATTTAATTCTCTTACCTGGGAGTTGGAAGTGGACTTGGCCGGATCCCACGTAGATGATGGCGTTAACGATGTTGTGGAACGGCCTTCCCAGGATGATGGGGACTTCGTTGTCGGCCCCCATATCAAGGATGATGAAGTCAGCAGGGATGTACTCGTCTTGAACCTTGACAAGGATATCCCTTGCCAATCCCTCAGGGAACCGGATGGATTGATCAGCCATATGCAATTTGACAAATGTAGGGGTACAAAGGTCCTCCTAGCAAGTTTTCGTACATTACCTTGGACATGATGTTCACTCCGGATCCAAGGTCGCACAAGGCGTTGTTAAAGGTGTGTGGCCCGATCTCACAAGTGAGGGTTGGATGGCCGGGGTGACTCTTCTTGGCCATGAATGGTGGGTCAAGAAGGCAACCCAGGTTTGACCTGAGCGGAGGCTTACCAAACCTCGTAGATATTAACCTGACACCCTCAACCGGTTCCTAAGGTTTCCCTAGGATCTTACCTTGTTCGAAGGATGGACAGGTACTGCTATTTGAGGTAATTGTGTTTCTAGCATTTTATTAAAGCTCAATTGATTTTTTATAGCAGTGGCAAAGCTATCCATTTTCTCACTAAGATTTTCAAGAATTTTATTATTAGCCATTATTTTCTTGTTTATACTGTCATTGATTTTAGATTGGCCTAAGACAAGATCTTTCAAAGAAGTTTGGTTACCATAAGAACTATTGAAATGATTGTTATAACCATTACCTTGATTACCTTGTTAGAAGGGGCGCGAGTTCCATCCTCCTTGTTGCTGGGGTCGATACCCATTGTTATTGTGGTTGTTGTTGATGAAGCTCACTTCCTCCTTCGTTTCAGGACAGTTGTTGCCCGAATGATCTTCTCCACCACATACCTCGCACCATGAATCAGCTTTAATTGCTCGTGCTGTGGCAGTGGTTCAATTGGCCTCTTGTTCTTTTTTGGAACCTTCTTCAATTTTCTTCATCAAGAGGTCCATTTTGGCTAAGAGCATATCCACCTCATGAACGGTGTGCATACCCCTCTTCTTGGGCTGGAGACATTCCTCATTCCATCCTTGGTTGATAACCATCTTTTCAATGGGGTCCTTAGCATCCTTGACATTGTGTTGCAGGAATGCTCCTCCAGCGGCAGCATCAAGGTGACTACGGGCTAATCCAGTCAGCACATGGTAGAAACCTTGGATTAGGAGCCATTCTTCATTCCCATAATGAGGACAGGCATGAATGTACTCCTAGAGACATTCCCATGCTTCAGGAATCGTCTCATCAACTTGCTGTTGGAAGCTTGAAATCTTTCCACGAAGAACGCTGATTTTGCCCATCGGGAAGAATTTCTTGAGGAATGCATTTGCACAAGTGGTAGCTTCATTCTTGTTGGCATAAAACCATTGCTTCACCTTCCCAAGCAGTGAGAATGGGAACAGGCGAAGACGGATGGCATCTGCCGAGACATTCTTGATAGTGAAGATACCACACACCTCCAAGAAGTGCTGGAGATGGGCATTAGCATCTTCGTGCGGCTTCCCACAGAACGGGTTGGCTTGCACCATGTTGATAATTGCTGTCTTGAATTCAAAAGTGGCATCCCCCAAGTTAAGCTACGGACCGGTGGCGATATTGTCAGCCAACGATGCAGAGAACTCAGAGATGGTCTTTTGGGCCAAAGCTTCCTTGGTTGATAGTACGGAGCCTCTTTCCTCGAACGGATTCAGGTTTGAGATGAACCTTTGAGGGGGAACTTGACGGCGTCTAGTTCTCCTCAATAATTGCTCAGGATCTTCAATAAAATTTGACGGCAATTGAAAACCGCTCATGCACTGTCTAGCTTCACGGTAACGAAAACCACAGACAAGGGTAAGCCCCTAACACTAATTGATAACTAATTTGATAATAGACTTTGGATTCAATTTTATTAATATCCTAGGCTAATGCTTTAGCCAGCAACGGCGCAAGAAATGCTTGTTGGTGTTTCTTAGCGCAATCACCAGAGACAGGGTGTTAGGCTATCTCTAATAACGACGCCAGAAATGCCTGAGGGTATTTCTTATGTCTATTGGATAATTCCGCAAGCGCACAGAATATACCGCTGTAGCACTTCACCCGGGAGTATTCCAAGGTATCGTTATTTATTTTATCCCAAGGGAAAGCAGTGCTAGGAATGTTAATAAAAGAGAGAGATCCTTAAGTCTATTGCAACTTAGTACCAAGTAGTGATAGGGGGGTAAATCGATATATAGAGGAAAGGGTAATGACACAGAGATAAGACAAGGTTTAGGATAACTAAGGATAACTAGTAGAGTATAGCTAGGTGGGAGGACAACGAGTGAGTATAAGACTCCTATGACTCTTACTTTACTCTTGTGAACTTAACCTTAACAAATAGATGACTTAACTAGACTGCTACCTTACTTATTGTGTGAAGGAGATAGTCCAAGACAATAGAGGATATAACCTCTACCCGAAGCGGCAATGCTCTTATGGCAGCCTACCTTTTAAGAACTTGCTTAAAACACGTGGAGGGATACTAAGAATAGACAGGGCTGTCACCACCTGCTAGCACCCACTAACAATCCGTGCGACAAGCGGCAATCAAAGGCAAGATTTAACCTAAGCACCACGCTTACACTAACTCTCACTATTCTAGCTATGTACAAAGCAACTAGAGCACCCTATGATAGGCAATGAACAGCACACAACAGCTGTTTAGAGGATCAAAATCTAGTATAAGTCAACTATAAGCTACGACAAGACACAACAATACTATAATGAATAGTAAAACACTAAGTAAAGACTTAGTAAAGTAAAGCAAAGATAATATATTCATAAAAGTAAGTCTTACAGAAGGAAAGGTACAAGAGCTATACCAGACTCTCTAGCTGACGACTCCGGAGATCCCGAGCATAGCTCGACTCGACTCTAACTCCCACACTAGACTAATACTACTACTAAAGAGTGAAACTTCACTCTAGCTTGCTTCTCTTGTCTCGTGTGTCTTGAAGAGAGTGATGACAGCCTCTATTTATAGGGAGGAGTGGAGGGGCGCCACGTCAGCGATCCGTGTGCTCCTTGCCTCTCCACCCTTGGATGAACTGCCTCAATACCGCCTCAAGATGGACGGCAGTGGTGAATCTAGCACGTGGGAAGCATGCAGGAGGTCGGTGAAGTAAGGCGGTGGCCTGGCCCCACCAGGGGGTGTCGGTCGACCCCCTATGATAGGGTGGGCCCACCAGGGGCTGTCCCCACCAGTCATGAAGCATCTCCTTGTGCTGGTTCTGTCTTGATCGTGTCGGTTCACGCCTTGATCCATGTGCTTTGATCTTCCATCGTTGATTGGAAACACAACTTTGATCCAAAGGTGGAATTGAGTTGGATGGAGAGTCACACGGATTGTGCCATATCAGCAGAGCACTGGTGGGCCCCACATGTGGGTCGGTCGACCTACACCTGGGCCCTCCAGGTGCTCCACTCTCTTCTAAGTGATGTTGTGCACCATATCTTGAAATTTCATGGCCTGTTTGGTCTTCTTCTGCATTCACAAGCTAAGAGTACAAGTGGAACTAGTTATTGATAAAATATGTTTATGATATGCTTATTCTTCCTTGAATCCGAGGCATGTTGACGGTGTTATAATGTGGATTTTTATAGCTTATCCACCGTCAACAATCCTAAACCATCGAAACCCCACTTTGATGATTTAGACTTGCAATTAGCTAAGATGCGTGTAAATCAGTGTACATCAGATCTTCTCAAAAGAGCATCTTGGAAAAAGTGTCATCAACTTCCTTCCCCTTGAAAGACATTGGGAGAAATACAGGGATGGTATGTCCAGTGATGCCATTGAAGGAGAGCCAAGCCACTTAGAAATTAATTCTATCTTCTCCCCTTCTATGCTCACATTAAATGTCTCATATGAACCTATCTCTAGACCCATCCTTGACCCTGATGATCCTTTTTCTGCTCTCTCTCTCCTAAGTCTCATAATGACCCTAGGATCCCATTAAGATATCCCAAGAATGGGAGTCATGAAAATTATTGGAATGACCAAGAAGAGCTACGACAATGGCAGGAATGCATAGAACATACCAGAAACACATACGCTATTGTCAAAGAATGGATGGAAGAGGACGAAACCTTAGTGGTAGCATCTAAACTTGGTCTAGATTCAAATGGTGAGCTTAAATGAATTTCTGTAATAAATATAACTCATCCAAGTTTAGAGAAAGCCTTAGACAAAACCAATCTTAGAGACACCAATCCATGGGAAATCCTAGAAAATAAAATATCCAATGAATGTCGTAGATATGAAATAATAGGGACAAACTTGTTGCCTATAGACATCTATGAAGAAACACCCTTGGAGTTTGAAAAGGGAGATCACATCAATGAGCATGGGAATTACTTCGTTAACACCTCATCGAATCCATGCTCATATGAGAAATCTCCTGGATCAATTGGTCTCTCCAACATAATCACACACGAGATCTTCAACCCCCTCATTCTACCTATTCATAAATTTATTGAAAGGGTGGATATAGATGGATACATTTATCATAAATATTGTAGATCTCGTTGTAATCTTGAGATAGGTGCACAAAGGCTATAGTTCTAGAGGAAACCACCCCACGAACTCAATGTACAATAATTAGATGGTTTCCCAAGAACGACTTTGTGTCCTAAAATAGCCACTCTTGAAAAATAACGTGAGCTTGTATCTTTTGCTGCAATATCCTTGTGAATTGAGAATAAAATTGTAATCATGAAAATATTCCTTTGGGTATTTTTGTCATTAACTATTTCAGGCTTGAAGTAGAAGAATGACAGCACTAGGTATGTCCAACCAATTATCATGCAGCATTAATCCATCCAAACTTAAATTTGCCTTGCAAAATTCAAGCTTGGGGGAATGGCCTTATTTAGAAAATCCTATGTTGCTAATATTGGTTGTATCTACTTTTTAATTCATGTTCAATTGTTCGCCTTTTCGTCTCTAAAAGAATAAATCTCTATAAGTGCTTTCATGTCACCTTTGTCTGCCATAGTAAGATTTGGTTTGGAAGTACTGCAAATACTTCCATTGGCATTTAAATTGAGCGTGATGTTCAGGTTAAAAATGCCTTCCTTAATTAAAACTAGACATGGAGTTTAGTTTGGTTATTGAATTAGAAATTGCTTAGTAGACATTAGATATTTTATTGGACTAACCCCTGTAGGAAACTTTCACAATTAGTCTGGGTAAGTCATGAGATGAATTTGAATAGAGATGAGACAGGAAACATGCTGAACTTCAATAACTTTGTAGAGGAAGACACAGCTCATTCATCATGAATGGAAGAACTGTGAATATTAATGATTCATTCGCTTCATCTTCTGCTGCAAGTTACTTTACCTCAAGCCATGCCTGTCTAGAACATAATCTATGCTAAAATAATATCAACACTATCATCTTATTAAGCATAGATGGAACAAAATAAAGTAATGGACAAACAACCTCTGTTCCAAAAATTATATATCCCTTCAGGTATGTGTTGTCCAGTAATCTGTTGCAAGCATGAGAATGAGTGAAGTGAAAAGAGTAATAAGATCAATAAAGCAAAAAAGGATAAGCAACAAAGGAGACAAGATTCTCATGAACAACTCAAACTCAAGATACAAGAGAAGAAAGAACCGCAGCAAGTCATCTACCTTCCATCACTTAGTGCGATCACACTCTAATAATGAAGGTAATATCTTAAGGTAAGTGGTCACTATTTCTCCTCTTGATCTTGGTATGCACATACATGAAGACACAAACATGTTAGACTTACAACTTTAGTTGATTAACCTAATTAACTCAACATGCTTTGTCCATTAAGATTATTCATGGCACCATTCTCTTGATCTCAGTCTTAACCAAATGAGCCAAAACATTATATTCTATCTTTGGAAGAAGATAGTCATAATCATATGAAAATTGATACATTATGTAAAAATAGACAATCCTTCCTTTGGTTAAGCCCTTTAAACTTTTTCTGCCATATGAACTTAAATGCAACATAAATGCTTAATCTTCTGATCTTACCACTTATGTCATAAGTAAAAATATTATGCAACACCAATTTTACCTTGTTCAATGTGCCTAAGGCTAGAGAATAATAAATAAAGAGATAGATTTGGTTCTGTTGGTGTTTTTCCACCAACAGAGCCCATGCACTTGATCTCTACCTTGGTTTTGCAAACCAGACACACTTCGAGAAAAGTGTTGATGGATTTGTTAATCCCCAAAATTCTACAATTGGAAGTCCTGTGAACATGTACACTGAGCAAGATGCTGCCAGATCCAACTATTAATGCTCTACTCCAACCTGCTGGCCAAACAAATGATAAAAGTGACATCATCATCACAAGGGGTGCAACCATCAAGATGCACAAGAGTGGATAAAAGTCCTAACTGGTAGACTTTAAGTCCCGCACCCTTGCCACAAGGTAATATGGTAGTTATCTAATTAATTAGTATTTCTATCGACATTAGTAATTTGACTTTAGCATATTCATCTTTCTGCATATTAAAGAAAATAATAAAAATATTTATTACCTTATTTACTACATCATGAAATATTAAAGCCCTAAGTGAATAAACTTATGGTAACCCTGTAGGAATATTTACTGTGGTGACATAGAAAAGAAAATAAAAATTCATCATGGCATTATAAAAATCCAAAGCCCCATGAGAATAAATATTCTCTGTGGTGCCATAAAAATATATAGCATGCATACATATTTGATTGCTACATAAGAAAATTAGAAAACCCTAAAAAGAGAATCTGCTAGAATCTGTCAATTAAAATAAACTCAGAGAAGAATCAATTACTTATTGGCTGATTGCTAGCCTCTAATTAAATTCGAGCCTCGAGTTTTGGTTTTCTTGTTGGAGTACAATTATGCAGGATAACAATATTATGAAGGAGTGAGTCTATCAGTGGTGCCCACTGGACTGCCACTGGCAAGCTCACTCTAAAGATCATCAACACCAAGTATTGCAAACATCTAGCTTGAGGGAGGAGCATCCCTAGTAATCAGGTAACTATACCTAGGCGATTATCGAGTCTATTTTATATAGTCATAAAATACCAAAAATATATGGGCACATGATGGTCCATGTCTTTAGAGTCTTTTGTGAGTCCGTTAGTTAATAGATATAAAAAGATGAATAACAAATTAAAACCAAACAAATATACTTAGCTATTTATTAAGGTGTGATCAAAGAGTGTGTCTATAGTCTATCTAGTTTAGAGTCAACTAAAACTGGAGACCATTAAAATTTTGTCTTGGAGATGATGAACAGTTGCTCTGTCGTAATTCCTTTCAAGTGTCTAATTTTCAACCTGAAATTCTCCCGAGTTTTGGATATTACTACTTTGATATAAGAATTTACTCTGAACCTGAAACTTGTGGAGGCATATGCTTGAGCTAAGTCTAGGTGATTGATTGATATGATACATGAAGGTTTGAGCTGCTATTTATCTTATTCCTAGCAATACTAAGTTCTGGAGATTTATTTTGAAAACTTAAAATCTTATATGATGAGCTCTTGTATGACAAAGTGTGAATTCCTACCAAAGCCAAAGAAGATACATTTAGAGATAGGAAAACCTTTGCACATTTATGTTGCTTGCTTTGCATTGAGTTTAGTCAACCTTTGTTGTATACCTTATGAGAGTCTTTCCATGCTTTTAAAATCAAGATCACTTACACACTCCACCCACATATGCATTACTCCTACTCTAGAAGTAAGTGCAATCATTTTCCACTTTCATCCAGATCCACCTTAAAAATGTTTTTCTCCTGCACTAGGAGTAAATACCCAAAAATATACCCTATAGGACAGCCCCTGTTTAATTGTTCTAAGTTCTTATCATTATCTCTCCAATTATTTGTATTCAAAGGATGCATGTGGCTATGCAAAAAGATTAAAAAAATGAAAAGGGAGTAAAAGATGGACATGTGTCCCAACAATTAAAACAATGGGCACTTAGATGCTCGCCTCCCTGATGAAATAAAAAAAGAGAGAGAATAAAGATAGCCCATGTTTTCCTGCGAAAGTTCTAAGTTCCAAGAGAGAGTGAACCATTTTTCAAAGAGCAAAAGTAGAATTAGAATTAGCCACCATATATACACCTATCCACCATATTCCATACACATGCACATCTTGCTTTGATTGTATGAGTTGACTCTTTGTGGATCCGTTGTTTGAGTTTACAATATACGCATTGCAAGTATGCTCATCCTTGTTATTGCCACTCCTATGAAGCTCTACTATAATCCTTAGTTATAGGAAGACATAACATCATTAATGCCTTAAGTGAGATCCATAAATACCACATATATTAAGAGACCCGAGGATGTCATACAATTAAGCTCCGAGTTTTATTTTGAAAACTTGCAAAACTCCGGAATATTGGTACTGTGAAGAAATTGAGACATAGCGCTTGACTTGATTGTTCTATCTTTCGATTGCTCAAGATTTATGCGAAAGCTGTAAAGACCCATAGTTAAAGGTAAAATGGGTAAGTTTGAAAGTTAGAGCAGTTTTGTCTAATCCAGAGGAGAATTTCTGTTTGAAAGCATGTGTACTTTTTAGGTGCGAAGTCATTGTAGCAACTCCTAATCCAAGTTTATTAGTAATTAGGCTTAGGGTGTTTGCCAAGGGACTAGCAAAAGGTAAGCTTGGGGTATTGTTGACAGTGGATAACGTCAACTTTTATTAGAACTTTAGACATGAAAGGACACATGAATACACACTAGTCTAGTGTTTTAACTGACAATTCCCATGAGTTTTGCCTATTCTGTATTTTCCAGGGAGTATTTCAGAAAAGCGTAAAAGAGGGATTAATGTGCGTAAAAGTCACGAAACTTAACGCCGACGGAAAACCACACAATCAGCTTCTAGAAGGATCGAGAGACACCACGACGAAGATGGGCCCGAAAGCCCACAGTTGGGCGCTAGGCGGCGCACCCATGGGGCTGGCCGGCCCCACCCTACTAGGGTTTGGCCGCCGCCTTCTGGAGTCTTCCATCACCACCTTTGAGAAGTCATATCCACCCTCTGTTAAGTCAATTTGATCCAACGGCGCACGTTCATCCCACCGGGCTATAAATAAAGGGGCAGACCCCCTCCCTGGAGGCATCCCTATTCCTGAGTTTCAGTTCAATATCTCCAGTTAGGGTTAGATGTAGCAATTAGGAGAGACTAGTTCTTCTAGATCTAGTCTTGTTTAGATAAGTAGAGAGATAGAGTAAAGGAGTAGAGTTCTGGAGGAGTTCCGGCCTGTCGGCGCTTCTCCGTAGCTGTATTCATCTGAATTCAGCTCCCTCGCCCGGAGCTACGTTCTGAGGTACTTTTGTATTCAACATTCTAATTCAAATAAGCAGATGTTCTTATTTGTTCTTAAGTTTGCAACTCATATTGAGCACTTTGATCTTGGTCATTTCTTGATTGAAGTAGTATTTCGTAGTGTAGGCATGGTGCCTAGGATAGGTTTACTTGTGAATGCCCCCTGATTAGCCGGATAGTGGTAGTCCGCGTAGGTGACAGCTATGTTGGTTCCTCTGTAGTCCACTTCCCGTTGAAAGGATTGGTAGGTGTATAGGTGCTTGGTAGGAGAGAACTCTGATTTCTGCTCTTATTCAGGTTACTGCCTAGTTGGAACAGTATTATTCAAAGCTTACCGGTTGTTGGAACTAGATAGTCAATAGCTATCTCCTCTTTTTTAATATTATCTAGCCTAATTGTAGGGTTAAGTTCATCGGCTTGGTTATTATCACCTACTGTTCCCTGTGGATACGATATTTAAAACCTCCGAGTGAAGTGCTACATCGATATTACATCTGTGCGCTTACGGATAATCTGATAATAATAATATTTAATAGAGTGCAGTTAATTTATGCCAACACTACCCAAACACTTAAGCAAGCGGGCATCTCCACCATAGGCATTGCCTAATGCTAGAGTGAGCTCATGCACCTCCTTCTTGTGGTTCTTTTTCTCAACCAAGATTGTGGCATCACAAGTGACACCAACATCCTTAGATGAGGTAGAGGTGGTTGTGCTACAAGAAGTGTTAGTGGAGGCAACAACAATAGGTGTATCAAATAAATCACAAGTAACACCAACGTCACATGTTGTGGGCATATCCTCTATCTTAGCCAACTCCGAAAGTGTAGAGTGAGATTTCTCAAGCTTGGAGTGGGCTTCTTTTAGGCTCTCATTGTCTTCCTTTAGACACTCATGAGATGCACTTAGCTCATCAAAGGATTGCTCATGAATTTTATTTTTCTTGTTCAATTCTTTGCACTCCTTTACTTTCTTCTTAAGATAAGATTGTGTGTCACGCAACAAGTCAAGGAGTTCCTCCTTGGAGAAGTCCTCCTCCTCACTCTCACTACCGCTCTCATCGGATTCGGATTGGCATAGCCACGAAGCATGTTGGTGAAGAGTCAAATAGAGATGGCTTGCTAGAGATAGTAAGACTAGCAATGGCCTTCCTCTTGGTGACCTTGCGGTCACCATCACTATCATCATCATCATCGGAAGAAGACGCATCACTATCCCATGTGACACAATAAGAATACCCCTTCTTCTTCTTGAATTGCATCTTCTTGTCTTTCTTGTCTTTCTTGTTCTTCTTCTTGTTGTTGTCATCCTCATCATCACTACCATTCTTATGAGGACAATCGGCAATCAAGTGGTCCTTGCTCTTGCACTCATAGCATCTCATTGTTGGACCCTTGCCTTTGGTGAAGTCTTTTCTCTTTCTAGCACCATATCCTTTCTTCCTCATTAATCTTCCAAATCTTCTCACAAGAAGTGCCATCTCCTCATCATCATCTTCACTTGAGTTGTCTTCATCATGACTTGAGATTTACATCTTTGCTTTGCCCTTGTGTCTTGATGAAGTTGCCTTTAAAGCAATGCTCTTCTTCTCATTCTTGTCTTTCTTCTCATCCTCCTTTTCTTCCTTGACACCTCCATCCTTCTCTACTCGGTATGTCTCATGTGTCATGACATCACCAAGCACTTGTGTTGGAGTCACCTTTCAAAGATCCTCCCTCACTATGATAGTAACCAAAGTCTCAAAACGTGGAGGTAGGCATCTTAAGAAGCAATGGGAGAAATCATTGTCACTAATTGTCTCAGCGAGAGCCTTGAGATCACTAATGATGACGCTCAATCGGTGAAACATCTCCGGTATACTCTCATCATCCTTCATCTTGAAGCCTGCAAACCTATCCTTGAGAATGTATAGCTTGGCACTCTTGCCCTCATATGAATCCTTCAATCTCTTCCAAACCTCATGAGCATATTCCAAATCCTTAATTTGTTCAAACACCTTCTCATCAAGAGCACTATAGATTGCATTGAGAGCAATGTCATTGAATTGGAGCTTTTCTTCTTCTCTTGGAGTGAGACTATTCATGTCAATCACAACAAAGTCATTCTCAACAATCTCCTACATCTTTCTATTCATTGATTTCAAATGTGCCTTCATTTGCTTCTTCCAATAGCCATAGCTTGTGCCATCAAACCGAGGTGGCTCGCCCATATGATTGATCAAGTTGTTGTGAGCCATACATGACACCTAAGGATGTTAAGCCTTGCAACAACGGTGACCATGGCTCTGATACCATTTGAAAGGTCCAAAAGAGGCTAGAGGGGGTGAATAGCCTATTTAAAACTTCTACAAAATAACACTTGATCAAGTAGTTAGTAACACAAATGGCGAAGCGAGTTTTGGGCTAGCCTACTCAAAATGCAAGCTTTCCTAACCGTTCTAGATAAAGTCACTAGGAGCACACAATCTAGCCTAGGCGGATGCTACACTACTCCTAGGTGGGCAAGCTACAAAACACTACCACTACACAAGTAAAGTGCATAATATAAAGGGAGAGGTGTAGAGTGGTTATACCGCGGAGTAGAGTGGATGATCAATCACCGGAAGAGATACCAATATACACGAAGGTGATGGTCCAAAGAAATCCAAGTCAACACAAAGATGAACACCAATTTAACCCAAGGTTCACAGTGCTTGCTGGCACGCTACGTCCTCGTTGTGTCGACCACTACTCGGTGGTTCTGTGGCTAATTGACAACCAATGTCAAGCTCAACAAATGAGCGCTACTGGAACCTACCACGAGCAAGGTAACTCAATTACATGAGCAATCCAATAGGCTACCTTGAGGCTCTCCACCAGGGAAGGTGCAAAGCCCTCACAACACCTCCAGGGAGTGGCCAGAGACAATCTCCAACTCCGTCAACTCCTCCGCTGCTCCAAGACCATCTAGGTGACGGCAATCACCAAGAGAATAAAAGAAATCCACAACAAAAATGATCAACAAGTTCCCAAAGATGATCTAGATGAACACAATACACTTGGATCACTCCCTAACAAATTATGGATGAGAATCAAGCTCTAGAGTGAGTGGGAGAGGCTTGGGAGGCTCAAGAGATGCTTAGCAATGAATGAAATGTGCAAGAGAGCTTCCCAAAACTGTTAGGATGGCTATTTATAAGTGAGGGTGAAAAACTAGCCGTTTTACAAATTCTGCGTGCACACCGGACGCTTGTTTAGTTTGCATTCGGACTCGTTCGGTGGTTGTCCGGTGTACCGCCCGTTGACACGTGTACTAGCCTATTTGAATTACCTCGCTGCGCACCAACACAACGGACGTGGAGCCATCACAACGGACGCTCCGACACCAGTTTTCGGTGGTTGTCCGGTGTCCATGCAGAGAGCATCCAGAGAGCTCAAAGTGGAACCGGACACGTCCACTGTTAGGTCACCAGACGCTGCCAGAGTCCGATGCTTTCACTCAGTCAGAAAGCACTAGTCTACACCGGACACTCTTAAAAGGTCACCGAACGTGCTAGAGAAAACGTTCCAGCGTCTGGTGTCTACTCAGAGAGGTTCCAGAGAGGCTCTGGCTGCACCAGACGTGTCCGGTGCTCACCCACCGGACAAGCTCAGCATCTGGTGCACCTTTGAGAGCTGTTTTTGCCCTCTCTTCAACTACCTCACTTCTAGGTGCTAACACCCAAGTGTACTGAGCACTTAGGCACGAGTGTTAGCTAGATTTTAAGTCAAATTGCAAGGTTTTATGTTAGTGCCCTAGATCTAAATGCATATGCTCAACTATATCAACTAGAGGCACTTGATGACCGGAATTGTAGATGAATTTCTTCCCCCTTAATAGTACGGTCATCTAATCTAAATGTGATGACACACTCTATAGTGTCTTGATCACCAAAATGGAAAGAGCCCTATTGGTTTCATCCTTTGCCTTGAGCCCCATCCCTTGCACCAAGTGTAGAAGCATTTGATCTTCATGTTGATGGACTTATACAATGATTTGGATGCCGTCATAGCTTCCCACTTGATCTTCTAACCACAATTCTAATCACAAAGCTTAAGTATATGGTTAGATACTAGGTGTCATCAATTATCTAAAACCAAACATAGAGCTTTCAGCGTTTCCTTCCCTGAGGGTGGGTTTAGACTTGAATCTTAAAATCATGTATGTAAAAGATGACACTTTATCGATTTTATGGTTTACAACATGTACAATGCTTGGAAGTTTAGGGGTAAAAGCTACGTAGCTGTTCTATGTGTCCAGATGTTGTTGTAGACTTCACCCTTCTCGTTGGCCAGCTTGTACGTTCCCGGTCGCAGTACCTCGGCGATGATGAACGGCCTTTCCCATGGCGGAGTCAGCTTGTGGTGCCCCTTGTTGCTTTGCCTCAACCGCAGCACCAAGTCACCCACGTTGAAAGCTCGGCCTCAGATGCACCGAGCGTGGTATCGACGTAAGGACTACTGGTATTTGGCAAGGTGTAGCAGGGCGATGTCTCAGGCCTCATCGACCTGGTCTGGTGCGTCTTCCCGTGAGGTCTGGTTGCCTTGTTCCTCGTAGGCTCTAACCCTCGGGGCGCCATATTCCAGGTTCGTGGGAAGTATTGCCTCGTCATCGTAAACCAGATAGAATGGCGTGAACACTGTGGCTAGGCTCGGGGTAGTCCTTAGGCTCCATATCACCGATGGGAGCTAGGTCAGCTACCTTTTGCCAAACCTGTTCAACCTATTAAAGATTCTTGGCTTGAGGCCTTGTAAAATCATGCCGTTGGCACGTTCTACCTGGCTGTTTCTCCTTGGATGAGCCACCACCGCCTAGTCCACTCGAATGTGGTATTTGTCACAGAACACTAGGAACTTCTTCCCAGTGAACTGCGTGCCATTGTCGGTGATGATGGAGTTTGGAACGCCGAATCGATGGATGTTGTCGGTGAAGAACAACACCGATTGGTCCTAGCTGATTTGGATGATCGGCTGAGCCTCGATCCACATAGAAAACTTGTCAATGGCGACTAGCAGGTGGGTGAAACCCCCAGGCGCCTTTTGAAGGGGCCCGACAAGATTCACTCCCACATGGCAAATGGCCAAGTGATGGGGATCGTATAGAGAGCTTGGCCTGGTAAATGAGTCCGCCGAGTGTAGTATTGGCATCCTTCACAGGAGCGCACTACCTCGGTGGTGTCGGCTACGGCTGTTGGCTAGTAGAAACCTTGCCGAAAAGTGTTGCTGACATGGGTCCTAGGCGCTGCATGGTGACCGCAAGCTTAGGCATGTATTTCATTAAGCAAACACCTTCCTTGGCTGAAAGGGATACAGCGCTGACAAACGCCCGAGGGACTGCGCCGATAGAGTTCCCCACTAATCAATGCAAAGGATCTGGCTCTGCCTGCCAATCGTCGTGCCTTGGTTTTGTTTGTGCCAATTTGGTTCATCGTCATCTATCTCGGCGTTGATTTCCATCGCCTCGGCCTCAGTCTAGGCCTTGGGTCCTGAGGGCTCATCACCACTGTTCCCCGAGGGGTCCTCAGCCCCCGAGGGGTTTTCGGGGTTCGAGGATGCCTTAGGCTCCAAGGGGGATTCGGGGAGCTCATTCCCCCTGTCTTCCGAGGGCTTGACGTCGACCGAGGGCTTGTGTGGGTCGTTGGCAAATACGCCCATCGGGACCGAGGCCCACGCGGACGCTATCTTGGCCAACTCATCAGCCTCCTCATTATACTTGTGCGCAACATGGCTAAGCTCGAGGTCGTCGAATTTGTCCTCCAGCACTCGCACTAGCTAGCAATACACAGCCATCTTTGGGTCGTGGCAAGTTGATTCCTTCATAACTTGGTCCACAATGAGTTGGGAGTCCCCTTGGACCTCGAGGCGTCTGATCCCCAACTCAATAGCAATGTGGAGGCCATTGACGAGGGCCTCGTACACGGCCACGTTGTTGGAGGCAGCGAAATGGAGTCATAGGAGGTATTTTAGGCGAACCCCGAGGGGTGAAATAAAGACTATGCCCGTGTCGACACCTATATTTGTAACACCCTAGTGCTAGTTACCTATTTTACACTTGCATTGCATGAGCATCAAGCATTGATCATGTCATTGCATGCATCAACATCAATTAAGTTGACTTGTTTCATTCTATGTGATTTGTATGTTTGATTATACCTTCTTTGTGCTTGGTAGATGTGTTAACATGCAAGTGTGATGGTTGTTCACTTTCCTAGACACCTTAAATATGTTTGAGTTAACATAAGGAACAATGTTCATGTTGGTGAAATTCCCCAATTACCCCTCTAGCTAGTAGTTGACCAAAAATCCTTTCTAAACCTATTATGTTTGACCAAACTAGGAAAGTAATCTTAGAGACTTTGCATGTCAGTGCACCCTTAATCAAAGTTGTGTTGAATTTTATAAGCAACAAACTTTATTTTTGGGTCGAGTCTTGAAAATGTGGCTAAAATGGTCAAAGGTGGCTTTTAATGCAGATTTAGGGGCTGTTTTGCAGTTGCAAATTTTTCCTAGGTCCTAAATTGCTAACAGTTTCTATGTGCTCATCTTCCTTGATCTCTAACTCCTAAACCATGTCGATCTAGCTCCTATTGTCCTAATATCGATTGAAGTACTCGTGTAGCGCTTCAATCCATATTAATGAAGTTTCTCCTAAATCGCACTGGATCACGAGTTAGAAGCGTCACAAGGTCTCGGGTTCAGTCGACTGAATCAGCTCGATTTCAGTTTGAATCGGCTGACGTGGCCGGTGCCCCATCGCAGCACACCGCTGCGCCAGGTAGCGCCGTATGCCATCACTGCCCCTCTGGCGACCTACAAAAACCGAAGTCAACACTCCACCCTGTCCCCTGCCCGCTTCTTTCACTCGCTTTCCCTCTCGTCTCTCTCTACTCTCCCTCTCCCGCTCCGCCGAGCGCCATGGCCGCCGAGCCAGTGCCTCGTTGAAATCCACCGCCATTGCTCCGTCTCCGGCCGCTCCATCCCCTACCATAGCTTCACCTTCCTCCGCTCTGTCACCTCGACCCGTTTCTAGAGTCAGCCAACCCAAGGTATAGCTCCTAGGGTTCCTCGCCGCCGTGCCATTGTCGGAGTGCCGCCGAGCTCTCTGCTCGCCACGGCCAGAGCAATGCCAGAGACCTCTCCGTCGGCGAGCTATCACCAGTCAACCGTCGTGGTCTCTTCCTCTCTCTGTGCAGTGGGGCCAGGTTGACTGGAGGTCCCAATGGTCAGCCGCTCGAGTCCATCTCTGGTGCTCTGGACCGGGTGTGTTTAGCGTTTAAGGCGTGTTTCGTTTTAAAATAAAAGCTTTAAATTGATTTCCATAGATTTGTGTTATATCCTCTAAAATTCATATCTGGAGCTAGGAGTATCCAAATAGGGTGAACCAAATTTTGTTGTGTTTGTCTTTCTGAGCTGTATGCAGGAAAAATATAAAATGTGCTTTTGGTATAAAATGTGCTTTTGTGTTTAATTTGCTAAATGCTTGTAACCTTAGAAAATGCATAACTAATTATAGAAAGATGCTAAAAATATGATTCCACTTGGAGTAGTCTTGTTTTGAGCAGTATAATCTCGGAAAAATATATGTTCTGTGTTGTCACTGTTTTATATGTGCTGTCTTATATAACCCGCCCTTTGCTCTTTATTCTTGTGAAATTCACCATGCTTGTTATATGAAGGATATGGTTATAAATCTTTTTCTTGGAAGTTTACATGTAGCAAAGAAGCTAAGAAAAATGGGAAATCTGTTGTTTGATACTTTTCGCTGTAGTAAGTATTTTTCCTTGCAAGTATGGCTGTTGGCTTGTCATTTTTATGTAGGATGTTCTACCAGTCCAATTGACTTGAAATTTGGTCAGCAGCTTGTTTCTGTGGTGTGTTAGCCGCTGTAATTTTATCAGAATTTTCTGGGCAATGGAAATAGAAGATC
>JAHLJS010000236.1:0-50000 GCA_038502445.1 Eremochloa ophiuroides
TTTGTATGCGTTCTGAATCCAAGATGCAAGATAGGAGCACGGCTTGCTTCAAAACTACCATAGGCACGAAATTTTTTTACTTTGCACTCCATGAAACTCATAGGTGTCATGGGAGAAGTGGAACCTCATTTGGAGGCGTTGTGAAACCAAGATGCATGAGGGGAGCACGTTTTTCTTTGAACCTACCATAGACAAGAAAACTATTTGCTTTGCACTCCTTGAAACTCATAGGTGTCATGGGAGAAGTGGAACCTCATTTGTGCGCGTTGTGATACCAAGATGCAAGATAGGAGCACAGCTTGCTTCGAACCTACCACAGGCACAAAAACTATTTTCTTTGCAGTCCATGAAACTCATAGGTGTTATGGGAGAAGTGGAGCCTCATTCGGATGCGTAGTGAAACCAAGATGCAAGATAGGAGCACGACTTGATTCGAGACAACCATAGGCACGAAAACTATTTGCATTGCACTCCAAGAAACTCATAGTTGTCATGAGTGAAGTGGAACCTCATTTGTATGCGTTGCGAAACCAAGATGCAAGATTGGAGCACGGCTTGCTTCAAACCTACCATAGGCACAAAAACTATTTTCCATGCACTCCATGAAACTCATAGTTGTCATGGGAGAAGTGGAACCTCATTTGGATGCGTTGTGAAACCAAGATGCAAGATAGGAGCATGGCTTGCTTCGAACCAACCATAGGCTCAAAAACGATTTGCTTTCGCTCCATGAAACTCATAGGTGTCATGGGAGAAGTGAAACCTCATTTGTATGCGTTCTGAATCCAAGATGCAAGATAGGAGCACGGCTTGCTTCAAAACTACCATAGGCACGAAAATTATTTACTTTGCACTCCATGAAACTCATAGGTGTCATGAGAGAAGTGGAGCCTCATTTGTATGCTTTGTGAAATCAAGATGCAAGATAGGAGGACGGCTTGCTTCGAACCTACCATAGGCACGAAACCTATTTACTTTGCACTCCATGAAGCTCATAGGTGTCATGGGAGAAGTGGAACCTCATTTGGATGCGTTGTGAAACCAAGATGCAAGAGGGGAGCACGGTTTTCTTTGAACCTACCATAGACCTGAAAACTATTTGCTTTACACTCCATGAAATCCATAGGTGTCATGGGAGAAGTGAAACCGCATTTGGATATATTGTGAAACCAAGATGCAAGATAGGAGCACGGTTTGCTTCGAACCTACCATAGGCACGAAAACTATTTTCTTTGCACTCCATGAAACTCATAGGTGTCATGGGAGAAGTGAAACCTCATTTGGATGTATTGTGAAACCAAGATTTAAGATAGGAGCACGTTTTGCTTCGAACATACCATAGGCACGAACTTTGCACTCCATGAATCTCATAGGTGTCATGTGAGAAGTGATACCTCATTTGGATGCATTGTGAAACGAAGATGCAAGATAGCAGCATGACTTGATTTGAAACTACCATAGGCACGAAAACTATTTTAATTGCACTCCATGAAACTCATAGTTGTCATGGGAGAAGTGGACCTCATTTGTATGCGTTGTGATACCAAGATGCAAGATAGGAGCACAGCTTGCTTCGAATCTACCACAGGCACAAAAACTATTTGCTTTGCACTCCATGAAACTCATAGGTGTTATGGGAGAAGTGGAGCCTCATTTGGATGCGTAGTGAAACCAAGATGCAAGATAGGAGCACGACTTGCTTCGAGACAACCATAGGCACAAAACTATTTGCATTGCGCTCCAAGAAACTCATAGTTGTCATGAGAGAAGTGGAACCTCATTTGTATGCGTTGTGAAACCAAGATGCAAGATAGGAGCACGGCTTGCTTCGAACCTACCTTAGGCACAAAAACTATTTTCCATGCACTCCATGAAACTCATAGTTGTCATGGGAGAAGTGGAACCTCATTTGGATGCGTTGTGAAACCAAGATGCAAGATAGGAGCACGGCATGCTTCGAACCAACCATAGGCTTAAAAACTATTTGCTTTCACTCCATTAGACTCATAGGTGTCATGGGAGAAGTGAAACCTCATTTGTATGCATTCTGAATCCAAGATGCGAGATAGGAGCACGGCTTGCTTCAAAACTACCATAGGCACGAAAATTATTTACTTTGCACTCCATGAAACTCATAGGTGTCATGAGAGAAGTGGAGCCTTATTTGTATGCATTGTGAAATCAAGATGCAAGATAGGAGCACGGCTTGCTACGAACCTACCATAGGCACGAAACCTATTTGCTTTGCACTCCATGAAGCTCATAGGTGTCATGGGAGAAGTGGAACCTCATTTGGATGCGTTGTGAAACCAAGATGCAAGAGGGGAGCACGGTTTTCTTTGAACCTACCATAGACACGAAAACTATTTGCTTTCACTCCATGAAATCCTTAGGTGTCGTGGGAGAAGTGAAACCTCATTTGGATATATTGTGAAACCAAGATGCAAGATAGGAGCACGGTTTGCTTCGAACCTACCATAGGCACGAAAACTATTTGCTTTGCACTACATGAAACTCATAGGTGTCATGGGAGAAGTGAAACCTCATTTCGATGTATTGTGAAACCAAGATGCAAGATAGGAGCACGGTTTGCTCTGAACCTAGCATAGGCACGAAAATTATTTGCTTTGTACTCCATGAAACTCATAGGTGTCATGGGAGAAGTGAAACCTCATTTGGATGTATTGTGAAACCAAGATGCAAGATAGGAGCACGGTTTGCTTCGAACATAACATAGGCACGAACTTTGCACTCCATGAAACTCATAGGTGTCACGGGAGAAGTGAAACCTCATTTGGATGCGTTGTGAAACCAAGATGCAAGATAGGAGCCTGACTTCCTTCGAAACTACCATAGGCACAAAAACTATTTGCTTTCCATGCCATGGAACTCATAGGTGTCATGGGAGAAGTGGATCCTCATTCGGATGCGTTGTGAAACCAAGATGCAAGATAGGAGCATGGTTTGCTCTGAACCTACCATAGGCACGAACTTTGCACTCCATGAAACTCATAGGTGTCATGGGAGAAGTGAAACCTCATTTGGATGTGTTGTGAAACCAAGATGCAAGATAGGAGCGTGACTTCCTTCGAAACTACCATAGGCACAAAAACTATTTGCTTTCCACTCCATGGAACTCATAGGTGACATGGGAGAAGTGGATCCTCATTCGGATGCGTTGTGAAACCAAGATGCAAGATAGGAGCATGGTTTGCTCTGAACCTACCATAGGCACGAACTTTGCACTACATGAAACTCATAGGTGTCATGGGAGAAGTGAAACCTCATTTGGATGTATTGTGAAACCAAGATGCAAGATAGGAGCACGGTTTGCTTCGAACATACCATAGGCACGAACTTTGCACTCCATGAATCTCATAGGTGTCATGTGAGAAGTGGAACCTCATTTGGATGCATTGTGAAACGAAGATGCAAGATAGGAGCACCGCTTGCTTCGAACCTACCATAGGCACGAAAACTATTTGCTTTGCACTCCATGAAACTCATAGGTATCATGGGAGAAGTGGAACCTCATTTGGATGCGTTGTGAAACCAAGATGCAAGAGGGGAGCACGGTTTTCTTTGAACCTTCCATAGACACGAAAACTATTTGCTTTGCACTCCATGAAACTCATAGGTGTCATGGGAGAAGTGGAACCTCATTTGGACGCGTTGTGAAACCAAGATGCAAGATATGACCATGGCTTGCTTCGAACCTACGACAGGCACGAAAACGATTTTCTTTGCACTCCAAGAAACTCATAGGTGTAATGGGACAAGTGGAACCTCATTTGGATGCGTTGTGAAACGAAGATGCAAGATAGGAGCACGACTTGCTTCGAAACTACCATAGGCACGAAAACTATTCGCATTGCACACCATGAAACACATAGGTGTCATGGGAGAAGTGGAACGTCATTTGTATGGGTTGTGAAACCAAGATGCAAGATAGGAGCACGGCTTGCTTCGAACCTACCACCGGCATGAAAACTATTTGCATTGAACTCCAAGAAACTCATATGTGTCATGGGAGAAGTAGAACCTCATTTGGATGCATTGTGAAACCAAGATGCAAGATAGGAGCATGACTTCCTTCGAAACTACCATAGGCACGAAAACTATTTGCTTTGCACTCCATGAAACTCATTGGTGTAATGGAAGAAGTGGGACCTCATTTGTATGCGTTGTGAAACCTAGATGCAAGATTGGAGCACGGTTTGCTTCGAACCTACCATAGGCACGAAAACTAATTGCTTTGCACTCCATGAAACTCATAGGTGTCATGGGAGAAGTGGAACCTCATTTGGACGCGTTGAGAAACCAAGATGCATGAGGGGAGCACGGTTTTCTTTGAACCTACCATAGACACGAAAACTATTTTCTTTGCACTCCATGAAACTCATAGGTGTCATGGGAGAAGTGGAACCTCATTTGTACGCGTTGTTATACCAAGCTGCAAGATAGGAGCACAGCTTGCTTCGAACCTACCACAGGCACAAAAACTATTTGCTTTGCACTCCATGAAACTCATAGGTGTTATGGGTGAAGAGGAGCCTCATTTGGATGCGTAGTGAAACCAAGATGCAAGATAGGAGCACGACTTGCTTCGAGACAACCATAGTCACAAAACTATTTGCATTGCACTCCAAGAAACTCATAGTTGTCATGAGAGAAGTGGAACCTCATTTGTATGCGTTGTGAAACCAAGATGCGAGATAGGAGCACGGCTTGCTTCGAACCTACCTTAGGCACAAAAACTATTTTCCATGCACTCCATGAAACTCATAGTTGTCATGGGAGAAGTGGAACCTCATTTGGATGCGTTGTGAAACCAAGATGCAAGATAGGAGCACGGCTTGCTTCGAACCAACCATAGGCTTAAAAACTATTTGCTTTCACTCCATGAAACTCAAAGGTGTCATGGGAGAAGTGAAACCTCATTTGCATGCATTCTGAATCCAAGATGCGAGATAGGAGCACGGCTTGCTTCAAAACTACCATAGGCACGAAAATTATTTACTTTGCACTCCATGAAACTCATTTGTGTCATGGGAGAAGTGGAGCCTTATTTCTATGCATTGTGAAAGCAAGATGCAAGATAGGAGCACGGCTTGCTTCGAACCTACCATAGGCACGAAACTTATTTGCTTTGCACTCCATGAAGCTCATAGGTGTCATGGGAGAAGTGGAACTTCATTTGGATGCGTTGTGAAACCAAGATGCAAGAGGGGAGCACGGTTTTCTTTGAACCTACCATAGACACGAAAACTATTTGCTTTGGACTCCATGAAATCCATAGGTGTCATGGGAGAAGTGAAACCTCATTTGGATATATTGTGAAACCAAGATGCAAGATAGGAGCACGGTTTGCTTCAAACCAACCATAGGCACGAAAACTATTTGCTTTGCACTCCATGAAACTCATTGGTGTCATGGGAGAAGTGAAACCTCATTTGGATGTATTGTGAAACCAAGATGCAAGATAGGCGCATGGTTTGCTCTGAACCTACCATAGGCACGAAAACTATTTGCTTTGCACTCCATGAAACTCATAGGTGTCATGGGAGAAGTGAAACCTCATTTGGATGTATTGTGAAACCAAGATGCAAGATAGGAGCACGGTTTGCGTCGAACATACCATAGGCACGAACTTTGCACTCCATGAAACTCATAGGTGTCACGGGAGAAGTGGAACCTCATTTGGATGCGTTGTGAAACCAAGATGCAAGATAGGAGCGTGACTTCCTTCGAAACTACCATAGGCACAAAAACTATTTGCTTTGCACTCCGTGGAACTCATAGGTGTCATGGGAGAAGTGGATCCTCATTCGGATGCGTTGTGAAACCAAGATGCAAGATAGGAGCATGGTTTGCTCTGAACCTACCATAGGCACAAACTTTGCACTGCATGAAACTCATAGGTGTCATGGGAGAAGTGAAACCTCATTTGGATGTATTGTCAAACCAAGATGCAAGATAGGAGCACGGTTTGCTTCGAACATACCTTAGGCACGAAATTTGCACTCCATGAAACTCATAGGTGTCACGGGAGAAGTGAAACCTCATTTGGATGCGTTGTGAAACCAAGATGCAAGATAGGAGCGTGACTTCCTTCGAAACTACCATAGGCACAAAAACTATTTGCTTTGGACTCCATGGAACTCATAGGTGTCATGGGAGAAGTGGATCCTCATTTGTATGCGTTGTGAAACCAAGATGCAAGATAGGAGCATGGTTTCACTACAAGAAATGCTTGATTTTGTGACATAAAATCCATTTATGACGCTGGCTTTGTGACGTTAATTATGACATAGTTATGTGAATTATGACATTAGTTATGTGAATTATGACATCGGTTATGTATATTATGACAAAAGTGCAACGTCAAAAGAAGATTGCATATATTTTATGACATAATTCATGTTTTATGACATAAAATCATGTCATAACTAACGTATTATGACATAAACTATATCATAATTAATGTCAAAAAGCCAGCGTCATAAATGGATTTTATGTCACAAAATCAAGCATTTCTTGTAGTGTTTGCTCTGAACCTACCATAGGCATGAACTTTGCACTCCATGAAACTCATAGGTGTCATGGGAGAACTGAAACCTCATTTGGATGCTTTGTGAAACGAAGATGCAAGATAGGAGCACGACCTGATTCGTAACTACCATAGGCACGAAAACTATTTGCATTGCACTCCATGAAACTCATAGTTGTCATGGGAGAAGTGGAACCTCATTTGTACGCGCTATGATACCAAGATGCAAGATAGGAGCACAGCTTGTTTCGAACCTCCCACAGGCACAAAAACTATTTGCTTTGCACTCCATGAAACTCAAAGGTGTCATGGGAGAAGTGGATCCTCATTCGGATGCGTAGTGAAACAAAGATGCAAGATAGGAGCATGACTTGCTTCGAGACAACCATAGGCACGAAAAATCTTTGCATTACACTCCAAGAAACTCATAGTTGTCATGAGAGAAGTGCAACCTCATTTGTATGCGTTGTGAAACCAAGATGCAAGATATTAGCACGACTTGCTTCGAACCTACCATGGGCACAAAAACTATTTTCCATGCACTCCATGAAATTCATAGTTGTCATGGGACAAGTGGAACCTACCATAGGCACGAACTTTGCTCTCCATGAATCTCATAGGTGTCATGGGAGAAGTGGAACCTCGTTTCGATGCGTTGTGAAACCAAGATGCAAGATAGGAGCTCAGCTTGCTTCGAACCTAACACGGGCACAAAAACTGTTAGCTTTGCACTCCATCAAACTCATAGGTGTCACGGGAGAAGTGGAATCTCATTTGGATGCGGTGTGAAGCCAAGATGCAAGATAGGAGCACGACTTGCTTCGAAACTACCATTGGCACGAAAACTATTTGCATTGCACTCCATGAAACCCATCGTTGTCATGGAAGACGTGGAACCTCATTTGTATGCATTGTGAAACCAAGATGCAAGATAGGAGCACGGCTTGCTTCGAACCTACACAGGCATGAAAACTATTTGCCTTGCACTCCATGAAACACATAGGTGTCGTGGGAGAAGTGGAACCTCATTTGTATGCATTGTGAAACCAAGATGCAAGATACGAGCAGCGCTTGCTTTGAACCTACCATAGGCACGAAAACTAATTGCTTTGCACTCCATGAAACTCATAGGTGTCATGGGAGAAGTGGAACCTCATTTGGATGCGTTGTGAAACCAAGAAAATGAGGGGAGCACGGTTTTCTTTGAACCTGCCATAGACACGAAAACTATTTTCTTTGCACTCCATGAAACTCATAGGTGTCATGGGAGAAGTGGAACCTCATTTGGATGCGTTGTGAAACGAAGATGCAAGATAGGAGCACGACTTGCTTCGAAACTACCATAGGCACGAAAACTATTCGCATTGCACACCATGAAACACATAGGTGTCATGGGAGAAGTGGAACGTCATTTGTATGGGTTGTGAAACCAAGATGCAAGATAGGAGCACGGCTTGCTTCGAACCTACCACCGGCAAGAAAACTATTTGCTTTGAACTCCATGAAACTCATATGTGTCATAGGAGAAGTAGAACCTCATTTGGATGCATTGTGAAACTAAGATGTAAGATAGGAGCATGACTTCCTTCGAAACTACAATAGGCACGAAAACTATTTGCTTTGCACTCCATGAAACTCATTGGTGCAATGGGAGAAGTGGAACCTCATTTGTAAGCGTTGTGAAACTAAGATGCAAGACAGGAGCACGGCTTCTTCGCACCTACCATAGGCACGAAAACTATTTGCTTTGCACTGCATGAAACTTATAGGTGTCACGGGAGAAGTGGAACCTCATTTGGATGCATTGTGAAACCAAGATGCAAGATAGGAGCACGGCTTGCTTCGAACCTAGCATAGGCACGAAAACTATTTGCTTTGCACTCTATGAAGCTCATAATTGTCATGGGAGAGGTGGAACCTCATTTGGATGTGTTGTGAAACCAAGATGCAAGATAGGAGCACGGCTTGCTTCGAACCTACCATAGGCTCAAAAACTATTTGCTTTGCACTCCTTGAAACTCATAGTTGTCATGGGAGAAGTGAAACCTCATTTGTATGCATTCTGAATCCAAGATGCAAGATTGGAGAATGGCTTGCTTCGAAACTACCATAGGCACGAACATGATTTACTTTGCACTCCATGAAACTCATAGGTGTCATGGGAGAAGTGGAACCTCATTTGTATGCGTTGTGAAACCAAGATGCAAGATAGGAGCACGGCTTGCTTTGAACCAAGCATAGGCACGAAAACTATTTGCTTTGCACTCCATGAAGCTCATAGATGTCATGGGAGAAGCGGAACCTCATTTGGATGCGTTGTGAAACGAAGATGCAAGAGGAGAGCACGGTTTTGTTTGAACCTACCATAGACACGAAAACTATTTGCTTTGCACTCCATGAAACTCATGGGTCTCACGGGAGAAGTGAAACCTCATTTGGATAAATTGTGAAACCAAGATGCAAGATCGGAGCACGGTTTGCTTCGAACCTACCATAGACACGAACTTTGCTATCCATGAATCTCATAGGTGTCACGTGAGAAGTGGAACCTCATTTGGATGCGTTGTGAAAGCAAGATGCAAGACATGAGCACGGCTTGCTTCGAACCAACCGCAGGCACAAAAACTATTTGCTTTGCACTCGATGAAACTCATAGGTGTCATGGGAGAAGTGGAACCTCATTTGGATGCGTTGTGAAACCAAGATGCAACATAGGAGCACAACTTGATTCGAAACTACCATAGGCACAAAAACTATTTGCATTGCACTCCATGAAACTCATAGTTGTCATGGGAGAAGTAGAACCTCATTTGTAGGCGTTGTGAAACCAAGATGCAAGATAGGAGCACAGCTTGCTTCGAACCTACCACAGGCACAAAAACTATTTGCTTTGCACTCCATGAAACTCATAGGTGTCATGGGAGAAGTGGAACCTCATTTGGATGCGTTGTGAAACGAAGATGCAAGATAGTAGCACGACTTGCTTTGAAACTACCGTGGGCACGAAAACTATTTGCATTGTACTCCATGAAACTCATAGTTGTCATGGGAGAAGTGGAACCTCATTTGTACGCGTTGTGATACCAAGATGCAAGATAGGAGGACAGCTTGCTTCGAACCTACCATAGGCACAAAAACTATTTGCATTGTACTGCATGAAACTCATAGTTGTCATGGGAGAAGTGGAACCTCATTTGTATGCGTTGTGAAACCAAGATGCAAGATAGGAGCATGCCTTGCTTCGAACCAACCACAGGCACGAAAACTATTTGCTTTGCTCTCGATGAAACTCATAGGTGTCATGGGAGAAGTGCAACCTGTCACACCCCGATATCAAAAACAACACCAGGATGTATAAAAGCTCACATGTGTGCCAAGGATCAAGTCCACACATGCTAGACAAATTAAATAGTACCATTGCAGAGTTTATTACTTAGCGAACAATATTTAAATCATAGTACTTTATTACAACATCTCAGCGGAAAAGATAATTCTCGTGGCAGCTTCATCGCAGGGACGTTGACTGGTTGACAACAAGTCTAGAACTCGTTGCGGTAATCATAACTCCAATCTTCATCTGTTGTGTGGTAATAGCAAGGGTGAGCACATTTCGTACTCAGCAAGTAAAACACAGGGTTCATGAGGCTCAACTAGCTGTATGTGGTTATGTTGCGGGAGTATTTTTAAAGACAATTAATTATAGCACAATAAGTAGCATCAATGGTGTTTCATAAATTCCCATATTCATGATCAATGTAAAGTGAAGTAGTAACCATAAACAATTAAACAATGACAATATTTTCTGTTCCATGAGGATTCCAAGCCACCCATGACCGAGGGCGCGGCTAGTATACCAGTTTTACACTCTGCAGAGGTTGCACACTTTCACTACGAGCCGTGATTCCCATTTGCTCGGGTTAATTACTCCCAAAAACACTACCAAGGTGAGTGAGCAGGGTATCACTATGAAGTATTTCAAAAGTCTTGTCTAACAAGTTAGGGCCGCTATGGATACTGTGCCTGTTCTTATAATATTTCCCCTGCCTGATGGCACATAACCGCAGCCTATACACATCATTCCAGACAGGGGCCAAACTATAAGCTATCCCGGTTAATCACACCCCACTTGCGCCTTTCGGTAACTACTAACAAGCTAGACAAGAGCATTTTACTGAACTAAAACCAGAGCCCATTAGCACTCATAGTTGCGCGGTTTTCCCGGAGGTTCACTTACGGATAAAGTCATCTTTTAAAGTTCATTGCATTACCATTAGACAATTTACAAGATCATGATATTAATAGCATAGCCAACCCATCCACATGCATAAACCATAGGTATCAAGGTAACAGGTACAAATCTATGGAATTCAACTAGGGTTGACAGGGAATTGCATGCATATGATATTTATAAAAAGCTTTCACAAGTAGGTAACAAGGATAATCCCATGAATTACTTGCCTTGCTCAGGGAAGTCTTGCTGGTCTTGCTGGTCCTCGAAGTGCGGGTCGTAACCAACGTCGAATTGCTCACCGTCTATACTCGATCAAACACCATAATACAAGCATACAGGGGCATTCATGCAAGGCAAACAAGAGTATAAATTAGAACAGTACACCAACAGTGAGAAAACCAATTAAAAAGTTTATAAAACTGATCTACACGTTGCTACGATCACATCGATATAAAGATCATCGAAAACGGATTTAAAACGTGAAAGATATGAATTTTCCAAGTTTTAATGCATTTTTAGGGATTAAAATAATACTTAAAATAAAAATACTTTTAACATAGACAAAAGTTATATCACTGGATAGAGGGTGAAATTATGAATCTAATGCAATTTGAATCGCTCGAATCGGAGCTAAAACGCATAAGTTATGGCCAATTCAAAATGAGTGGCAAATTTGTAAAGTCTGAAAACGTATTTTCATTTGAACAGAGAGAAATACGCTTTTGAAAACGGAAAGCGTAAACTGAGAGCGCGCGGGGCTGGTGGCTTTGACCGAGTCTGCGGCCACGTGTCGCGATGTGATTGGTCGGGTCCACCACGCTGTCCGTGGACCAGCGCGCGTGCGCGGGTGGACCGAGGCCACGCTGTAGCCGTGCACCGAAGGGGTATCGAGCTCTCGGTGCCGTTGATATAGAGATGGGCGGCCAGGATTAGACCGCCCAGGGAGGAGTTGCTCTGTTCGCCGGAGTTGGGCGGCCGGCGGCGGCGCCCTCGCCGGAGACAGCGATCTCGGGGCTACGTGCCTGGTTTGGGCCGGGAAAAGTCCGGGGAGGTAGCTAGGCTTGCTGCGAGAACTATGGAGGCCACCATTTGGTACGCAACGGGATGGGAAAAGTGCAGCAGGGCCAATGGCGGCCGGGCTTCACCGGTGAGCTAGCCGGCAACTCGGGAAGGAGCGAAACGAACAAAAATTGGTGGGCGAGGCTTCTTTACCTCACAACGATGCCTATGTGACGGTTGAATTGGACGGAGGAGGTCTCGGTGATGGACCTCAACGGCGAGGGCGGAGCTCGGCGCGGCGGCGGGGTCCTGCAACAGCGGGGAGGCGGCGTCAGTGCACAATCCGAGGGGGAAAACGGCTCGGGGAGTTCACCGAGACGGCGCAAAGCTCAAGAGGGGTTCACCGAGAGGAAATCGTCGCCGAGCTCGACGAATTGGTCTCGGCGGCGGAAAGTTCTCGGCGGCGGTGTCGACGAGGTTGGCAGAGAGGGCACGGGTGGCGGCTAGGGTTCGGAAAGGGTCAGGGGAGGTCGAGCACGGTCTTATAAAGGCTCGGGCCGTGCCAATTTTGGAGGAAG
This sequence comes from Eremochloa ophiuroides, assembly GCA_038502445.1. Taxonomy (NCBI): domain Eukaryota; kingdom Viridiplantae; phylum Streptophyta; class Magnoliopsida; order Poales; family Poaceae; genus Eremochloa; species Eremochloa ophiuroides. The sequence goes on from JAHLJS010000236.1 coordinate 12,359, forward strand.
GCGGCAAATTCGTGCCGGATTCCACGGCGGCGACGGCGTGGCTCGGGAAGGAAACAGAGCGGGAGGAAGAAGGAAGGTGGAGAAGGCCGCTGACGTGTGGGTCCAGGTCGCCAGCGAGAGCGAGCAGAGAGAACGGGCGCGCCTGCGCCTGGCGTCCGTTTGGGCCGGCTCGCGCGGCCGCGGCCCAAGAGGAGAGGGGGAGGAGAGAGGCCGAGTGGGCCGAGAGAGAGGAAGAGGGGTAGCAGGCTGGGTTGGGTTGGGCTGCTGCTGCACTCTACTTCTACCTCTTCTTTTTTTTTCTATTTCTATTTTTCCAACAAGTTTTCAAAAGAAATTTTCAAATATTTGAGAGACCAAATAATAATTCAAGCATCACAAAATAAATATGCAGCAGCATGAGTGCAACAACAATGTTTTGACTAGGTTTTTATTTTAATTTCCCCAAAAATTCTATTTTCCCTATATTAGCATGAACAATTAATTGCTTAATTAAGTAAATTCTCTAATTTTAAAATGTTGCAAAATTCTAGGTGTTACAATTCTACCCCCCTTAAAGAGAATCTCGTCCTCGAGATTGGATGCTTACTCAAACAAGTGTGAATACTCTTTCCTCAAATCCTCTTCTCTTTCCCAAGTTGCTTCTTCTTCCGAGTGCCTATTCCACTGTACTTTGCACATCTTAATCACCCTACTCCGAGTGACTCTTTCAGCTGTCTCCAAAATTCTTACAGGATACTCTTCATATGTCAGATCTTCCTTAACTTGAAGTTCATCCATGGGTATTTGTTCATCAGGTACCCGCAAACACTTCTTGAGTTGAGACACATGGAACACGTCATGTACAGCTGATAGATGCTCAGGCAACTCTAATTGATATGCAACTTCTCCACGTCTCTTTATAATCTTGAAGGGACCAACATACCTTGGTGCTAGCTTTCCCTTCATATTAAACCTTCTCACCTTTCTCATCGGTGATACCTTGAGATACACATAATCACCTACTTCAAAACTCAAGTCTCTTCTTCGCTTATCCGCATAACTCTTTGTCGAGATTGAGCTATCCTTAAGTTCTCCCTTATCTTACTGACTTGTTCTTCAGCAGCCTTTATAACATCAGGCCCAAACAACTGTGACTCACCCGTTTGATTCCAGTATAAGGGTGTTCTACACTTACGCCCATATAATGCTTCAAATGGTGCCATTCCAAGACTTTTCTGATAGCTATTATTGTAAGAGAACTCTGCATAAGGTAGACTCTTGTCCCAACTAGAACCATGCTGTAAGGCACAAGCTCTCAGCATATCCTCGAGAATCTGATTGGTTCTTTCTGTCTGCCCATCTGTCTGATGATGATAAGCAGTGCTGAAGTTCAATTTAGTTCCCAAAGCTTCATGTACTTGTTTCCAGAAATGAGAAGTAAACTGAGATCCCCTATCAGACACAATCTTCTTAGGCACTCCATGAAGACATACTATCCTTTCCATGTAAAGCTTTGCCAACTTTGGACCATCATACTTAGTATTCACAGGCAAGAAATGAGCAACTTTCGTCAACCGATCGACAATCACCCATATTGAATCATAACCTGTGGATGTCCGAGGTAGTCCCACTATAAAATCCATACCAACTTCATCCCATTTCCATTCCGGTATCTTCATGGGTTGTAGCAATCCAGCAGGCCTCTGATGTTCGGCCTTGACTCTTGAACAAGTGTCACACAGAGCTACATACTCAGCTACAGCTCGTCTCATTTCTTTCCACCAATACTTCTCCTTGAGATCCTGATACATCTTGGTACTTCCAGGGTGAATAGAGTAGGCAGACTCATGAGCTTCCCGAAGAATTCTATCTCGGATAGCCTTTATTGCTGGCACACATATCCTTTTTCCCAACCACAATGTGCCATTCTCATCAAGCCTGAATCCGGGTGCTTTTCCAACAACCACATTTTCAGCTATCTCTTTGAGTTCTTCATCCTCCATCTGACCTTTGTGTATTTCTTCTTCCAAGGTAGGCGTTATCTCAATCTCCACGATATTGTTAACCAAACACAAGTTCAGACGTTGCAACTCTGCACTTAACTCCTTAGGCATCATTGTTTCCTGAACTTCACTATCATAACTTTTTCTGCTAAGTGCATCGGCCACCACATTGGCTTTCCCAGGATGGTAATGCACTTCTAGATCATAGTCCTTAATCAATTCCAACCATCGACGTTGCCTCAAGTTCAGATCCGACTGGGTAAAGATGTATTTCAAGCTCTTATGATCCGTATATATGTCAGTTTTATGCCCCATCAGGTAATGCCTCCATATCTTCAAAGCATGAACAATCGCTGCTAACTCAAGATCATGAGTAGGGTAGTTTAACTCATGCTTTCTCAACTGTCTAGACGCATAGGCAACAACTCTACCTTCTTGCATAAGTACACATCCCAAACCTTGTCTAGATGCATCACAGTAGATAGAGAAGCTCTTACTTAGATCAGGCAATATCAGCACTGGGGCAGAAGTCAACCTCTTCTTCAACTCATCAAAATTAGCTTGGCACTGTTCGGACCACACGAACTTGGCATTCTTCTCTAACAATGCAGTCATAGGCTTAGCGAGCTTGGAGAACCCTTCAATGAACCTCCTATAGTAACCAGCCAAACCAAGGAAACTGCGAATTTCCTTAACATCAGTAGGTGGCTTCCAATCCAGCACATCCCTCACTTTGCTAGGATCTACAGCAATTCCACCATTTGAGACAATGTGGCCTAAGAAAGCCACTTCCTTTAGCCAAAACTCACACTTACTCCTTTTTGCATACAACTTATGCTCTCTCAATTTCTGCAAGACCAATCTCAAGTGTTCTTCATGTTCTTCTTCCGTCTTGGAGAACACCAGAATATCATCAATGAATACCACCACAAACTTATCAAGATATTCCATGAACACCTTATTCATCAAATACATGAAGTAGGCAGGTGCATTGGTAAGACCAAAAGACATAACTGTGTATTCATATAGCCCATATCTGGTAGTGAACGCTGTCTTCGGTATATCTTGGTTTCTAATCTTCAATTGGTGATAACCAGACCGTAAATCAATCTTGGAAAACACACATGCACCTCTCAATTGATCAAACAAATCATCAATTCTAGGCAAAGGGTACTTATTTTTGATGGTCACTTCATTCAATGATCGGTAATCAATGCACATCCCTTGAGTACCATCCTTCTTGTCAACAAAGATAACAGGTGCACCCCATGGAGAAGAACTAGGACGAATAAAACCTTTATCTAATAACTCCTTAAGTTGCTTTTTAAGTTCTTCTAACTCATTTACCCCCATTCTATATGGACGCTTAGCTATGGGTGCAGTACCAGGTAATAATTCAATAATGAATTCAATGTCTCGATCAGGTGGCATACCTGGCAAATCCTCGGGGAAGACATCCAAAAATTCCTCCACAACACGATCCTCAGGCTTCCCTTCATCTTCAATCATGTTGATGACAGCAGCTGGAGGTGGCTTCACTACAACATTAACTGAGACTCTGTCTCCCTTAGGTCCATTCATTTCCACAACCTTCTCTTTGCATTTGATGTTGACCGTATGTTCTTTCATCCAGTCCAGACCCAGTATCAAATCAATGCCAGATGCTCTCAGGACAATCGGACTGACTGAAAACTCTACCCCCCTTAAAGACAATACTACTGATGGACAAAAATGAGTAGCAGGCATGACACCACCAGGAGAGTTTACTACCATCTCAGTCTTCATTGCAAGCAGGGGTATACTATGTTTTCTAACAAATATATGGGAGATAAATGTATGCGATGCTCCAGAATCAAATAATACAGTCGCAGGAGTGGAGTTGAGGTCGAACGTACCCAGCATGATGTTCGGCCCATCCTGAGCAGTGTCGGTGGTCACATGATTCACCTTCCCATAGAGTGGCTTCTTGTTGGGGCAGTGGAAGGACATGTGGCCTTCCTTGCCATAGCTGTAACAGACGGTGGGGGCTCTAGGGGCTCCATTCTTGGCAGGGGGACCATTAGCTTTTCCATTCTGGGAGTTTTGTGTCCCTCCCGACTGACGGAACGGCTGGCGCTGTTGGAAAGGCAAGCGCTGGTTGTTACCACCATGGTACCTTTGCTGGGAATTCTGCTGGTGACCATAGCGTGGACGGTTGTTGCTCCCAGAAGACTGACCAGAGAACTTCCTCTTCTTGTCCTGATCCTGGCGCATGTTGTCCAACACAATAGCACGGTTGACAAGAGCTTGAAAGTTGGGGTAGGTGTTACCAACTAACTGCAGCCTGAGTTCATAATATAAGCCCTTGAGAAATAACCGCTGCTTGTCAGCATCGTCAGCAACTTCCCTGGGTGCATAGCGTGCCAGCTCAGCGAACTTGTTATGATATTCGCTGACAGACATGGACACCATCCGGAGAGACCGGAACTCTTCAGCCTTCTGATCCATCAAACCTTGAGGAATGTGATGAGCTCTAAACTCTCTGGTGAACTCATCCCAAGTAACATCAGGAGCATTCACAGGCCATGCATCCTGGTAAGACTCCCACCAGGTTTGGGCTGCACCCTGCAACTGCCCTGAAGCATACAGGACCTTCTCCATGTCATTGCACTGCGCAATGTTAAGCTGCTTTTCCACAGCACGGACCCAATCATCGGCCTCTAGGGGGTCTGTGGCATGTGTGAACACTGGAGGACGTCCCTGAAGGAAGTCCTTGCGCCTGTCCCTGGGTGGCGGTGGTGGTGGTGCTCCACCCTGCTGAACATTCTGCATGAAGTGAGTCATTGCTTCCATGAACTGCCCTTGCATCTGCATGAATTGTTCAGGGCTGATCATGGGGGGTGGTGGAGGTGGTGGGTTGCCTCTGGGGTTCCTCCTTCCGGCCATCTGTCAACCCAACATACATAACGATTCTCAGACAATACCCAAATAACCAACATGAATAGAGAAACTGAAATTTCAGGACGAGTTCTTAGAAACAGAAGTGCAGTAAATCGATCGTACAGGGAGCTACAGAACTCCAAACGAGACGTTCTATACATTGCTGGAAAACTTATAAAATTTTCTACAACTTTCATTTAGACCACTTTACCAGATTCTGACAGTTACCAGGTCCAAATTCACAATTTACAGAAGCTGTTCAGCACTTCCAGACAGCACAGTTATACCAGATTGCAACAGTCATAACTCTTAATCCATAATAGATATGAAGGTGATTGATACGGCGCTGGAAAGGCACTGAAGTCTAGTTTATCTCATAAAAATTTCATGACACTTGCATTATCAGATCTCCAGTTATAACCAAAATACCTCAGGTAACTCCAGAAAACAGCAAGGGTAACGAGAATATAAACCAACCCAACAATATATAAAAAGACCTCAACTTAATTTTTACTTGTTCAAGAAGTACCGTAGACAAGTCTACAGCACTCCAACACTCATAACAAAGATCCAAATCACACAAGTGCATAATAATAAATCATGTTCTCACACCAATCTTACAAGCACACCAAGACTCACTAGACGCAGCTAACGATTTATTACATGAATCCCAAGGGTAACCTAGAACTTATTAACGTGAAGCGTGAAGTCTTCATTCTTCATGTAGCGGGGGGACTTCTTGAGCATAGCCCGCAGACAATCATTCTCTTTCTGGAGGCGCCGTGACGCTGAGTGTGCTCCCTTCAGCTCTCCCTGGAGCCCCACCACTTGCTCCGTCAAGGCATTGACGTGCAGAGCGGTGGTGTTCAACGTCGGATGCAGGGGATCAGCCTGGGTCACCACAGCTCGTCCAGCCCAGGGCTCAAAGCGGGGCAGGTGGCGAAAGCGATCCTCCTCCATGAGCTCATAGCGAAGACCATGGTAGAATGCGTACGCCACTTGCGCAGCATCCTCCATGCTGGCGTGAGCTGAAGTCCTCCTGGCAGGGGAAAAGAAGACCTGATGAGGAGCCGGCTTCGGCTGTCCAGGCTCCCAGTAGATGACTGCCAACAGGGTCTTGTAGTAGGTCGCCTCCTCAGGGTGGGTGTGCCTCGAGCAGAGGTACTCGATGACCGGGTGCTTGTCACTGTAGTACGTAGTCAACACTTCTTGCAGCAGGGAGTGTTGATACGCGTTCGGCGCCGGGTCCTTGATGGTGGTAACACGGAACCACTCCATCACTGGCTCAGGTGCAGGGGGAGTCGGTGCAGGTGCAGGCGTCGGTGTAGGAGCTGGCGACGTCGGAGTGACTGGCACGATCTCCTCCTCCACGTCGTCATCGAACATGAGGACTTCAGTGGGGTCCTCCTCATCGTCGGAGAGAACCACGACCTCGGGCTCCACCGGCGGTGCTGGCTCCACTCTGGGTGCGCTGGGAGTGAACTGGGCGACGTAGGAGGCGACGCCGCGAGATGAAGCAGCCTCAGCAGCAGAGCGGCGAGCGGCGGAACGAGTGAGAACCATCTACAAAATCAGAAAAGAGAAGCTAGAGTCAAACTTTTTGTAATAGAATAAGGAAGTATAGCATAAAACAAAATTGTAATAAAATAGTCAAGACTGAAATTTAAGTGCAAAAATAAACCTATGTGATTTTTACTATCTAGGCTTGCGTCCTACAGTCAACAAAGCTTTGATACCAGTTTCCTTATTTGGATGCGTTGTGAAACCAAGATGCAAGATAGGAGCACGACTTGCTTCGAAACTACCATAGGCACAAAAACTATTTGCATTGCACACCATTAAACACATAGGTGTCATGGGAGAAGTGGAGCGTCATTTGTATGGGTTGTGAAACCAAGATGCAAGATAGGAGCACGGCTTGCTTCGAACCTACCATAGGCACGAAAACTATTTGCTTTGCACTCTATGAAGCTCATAAGTGTCATGGGAGAAGTGGAACCTCATTTGGATGCGTTTTGAAACCAAGATGCAAGATAGGAGCACGGCTTGCTTCGAACCTACCATAGGCTCAAAAACTATTTGCTTTGCACTCCATGAAACTCGTAGTTGTCATGGGAGAAGTGAAACCTCATTTGTATGCATTCTAAATCCAAGATGCAAGATTGGAGCACGGCTTGCTTCGAAACTACCATAGGCACGAACATGATTTACTTTGCACTCCATGAAACTCATAGGTGTCATGGGAGAAGTGGAATCTCATTTGTATGCATTGTGAAACCAAGATGCAAGATAGGAGCACGGCTTGCTTCGAACCTACCATAGGCACGAAAACTATTTGCTTAGCACTCCATGAAGCTCATAGGTGTCATGGGAGAAGCGGAACCTCATTTGGATGCGTTGTGAAACCAAGATGCAACAGGGGAGCACGGTTTTCTTTGAACCTACCATATACATGAAAACTATTTGATTTGCACTCCATGAAACTCATAGGTGTCATGGGAGAAGTGAAACCTCATTTGGATATATTGTGAAACCAAGATGCTAGATAGGAACACGGTTTGGTTCGAACCTACCATAGGCACGAACTTTGCTATCCATGAATCTCATAGGTGTCATGTGAGAAGTGGAACCTCATTTGGATGCGTTGTGAAAGCAAGATGCAAGACAGGTGCACGGCTTCCTTCGAACCAACCGCAGGCACAAAAACTATTTGCTTTGCACTCGATGAAAGTCATACGTGTCATGGGAGAAGTGGAACCTATTTTGGATGCGTTGTGAAACCAAGATGCAAGATAGGAGCACGACATGATTCGAAACCACCATAGGCACGAAAACTATTTGCATTGCACTCCATGAAACTCTAGTTGGCATGGGAGAAGTGGAACCACATTTGTACGCGTTGTGAAACCAAGATGCAAGATAGGAGCACAGCTTGCTTCGAACCTACCACAGGCACAAAAACTATTTGGTTTGCACTCCATGAAACTCATAGGTGTCATGGGTGAAGTGGAACCTCATTCGGATGAGTTGTGAAACCAAGATGCAAGATAGGAGCACGACTTGCTTTGAGACTACCATAGGCATGAAAACTATTTGCATTGCACTCCAAGAAACTCATAGTTGTCATGAGAGAAGTGGAACCTCATTTGTATGCGTTGTGAAACCAAGATGCAAGATAGGAGCACGGCTTGCTTCGAACCTACCATAGGCACTAAAACTATTTTCCATGCACTCCATGAAACACATAGGTGTCATGGGAGAAGTGGAACCTCATTTGGATGCGTTGTGAAACCAAGATGCAAGATAGGAGCACGGCTTGCTTCGAACCAACCATTGGCTCAAAAACTATTTGCTTTCACTCCATGAAACTCATAGGTGTTATGGGAGAAGTGGAACCTCATTTGGATGCGTTGTGAAACCAAGATGCAAGATAGGAGCATGACTTGCATCGAACCTACCATAAGCACGAAAACTACTTGCATTGCACTCCATGAAACTCATAATTGTCATGGGAGAAGTGAAACCTCATTTGTATGCATTCTGAATCCAAGATGCAAGATAGGAGCACGGCTTGCTTCGAAACTACCATAGGCACGAAAACTATTTGCTTTGCACTCCATTAAACTCATAGGTGTCATGGGTGAAGTGGAATCTCATTTGTATGCATTGTGAAACCAAGATGCAAGATAGGAGCACCGCTTGCTTCGAACCTACCATAGGCACGAAAACTATTTCCTTTGCACTCCATGAAACTCATTGGTGTCATGGGAGAAGTGGAACCTCATTTGGATGCGTTGTGAATCCAAGATGCAAGAGGGGAGCACGGTTTTCTTTGAACCTACCATATACATGAAAACTATTTGATTTGCACTCCATGAAACTCATAGGTGTCATGGGAGAAGTGAAACCTCATTTGGATATATTGTGAAACCAAGATGCTAGATAGGAACACGGTTTGGTTCGAACCTACCATAGGCACGAACTTTGCTATCCATGAATCTCATAGGTGTCATGTGAGAAGTGGAACCTCATTTGGATGCGTTGTGAAAGCAAGATGCAAGACAGGTGCACGGCTTCCTTCGAACCAACCGCAGGCACAAAAACTATTTGCTTTGCACTCGATGAAAGTCATACGTGTCATGGGAGAAGTGGAACCTTATTTGGATGCGTTGTGAAACCAAGATGCAAGATAGGAGCACGACATGATTCGAAACTACCATGGCACGAAAACTATTTGCATTGCACTCCATGAAACTCTAGTTGGCATGGGAGAAGTGGAACCACATTTGTACGCGTTGTGAAACCAAGATGCAAGATAGGAGCACAGCTTGCTTCGAACCTACCACAGGCACAAAAACTATTTGGTTTGCACTCCATGAAACTCATAGGTGTCATGGGTGAAGTGGAACCTCATTTGGATGAGTTGTGAAACCAAGATGCAAGATAGGAGCACGACTTGCTTTGAGACTACCATAGGCATGAAAACTATTTGCATTGCACTCCAAGAAACTCATAGTTGTCATGAGAGAAGTGGAACCTCATTTGTATGCGTTGTGAAACCAAGATGCAAGATAGGAGCACGGCTTGCTTCGAACCTACCATAGGCACTAAAACTATTTTCCATGCACTCCATGAAACACATAGGTGTCACGGGAGAAGTGGAACCTCATTTGGATGCGTTGTGAAACCAAGATGCAAGATAGGAGCACGGCTTGCTTCGAACCAACCATTGGCTCAAAAACTATTTGCTTTCACTCCATGAAACTCATAGGTGTTATGGGAGAAGTGGAACCTCATTTGGATGCGTTGTGAAACCAAGATGCAAGATAGGAGCATGACTTGCATCGAACCTACCATAAGCACGAAAACTACTTGCATTGCACTCCATGAAACTCATAATTGTCATGGGAGAAGTGAAACCTCATTTGTATGCATTCTGAATCCAAGATGCAAGATAGGAGCACGGCTTGCTTCGAAACTACCATAGGCACGAAAACTATTTGCTTTGCACTCCATTAAACTCATAGGTGTCATGGGTGAAGTGGAATCTCATTTGTATGCATTGTGAAACCAAGATGCAAGATAGAAGCACCGCTTGCTTCGAACCTACCATAGGCACGAAAACTATTTCCTTTGCACTCCATGAAACTCATTGGTGTCATGGGAGAAGTGGAACCTCATTTGGATGCGTTGTGAAACCAAGATACAAGAGGGGAGCACGGTTTTCTTTGAATCTACCATAGACACGAAAACTATTTGCTTTGAACTCCATGAAACTCATAGGTGTCATGGGAGAAGTGGAACCTCGTTTGGACGCGTTCTGAAACCAAGATGCAAGATATGAGCACGGCTTGCTTCGAACCTACCACAAGCACGAAAACTATTTTCTTTGCACTCCATGAAACTCATAGGTGTAATGGGAGAAGTGGAACCTCATTTGGATGCATTGTGAAACCAAGATGCAAGATAGGAGCACGGCTTGCTTCGAACCTACCACAGGCACGAAAACTATTTGGTTTGAACTCCATGAAACTCATAGGTGTCATAAGAGAAGTAGAACCTTATTTGATTGCATTGTGAAACCAAGATGCATGATAGGAGCACGACTTGCTTCGAAACTACCGTGGGCACGAAAACTATTTGCATTGTACTCCATGAAACTCATAGTTGTCATGGGAGAAGTGGAACCTTATTTGTATGCGTTGTGAAATCAAGATGCAAGATAGGAGGACGGCTTGCTTCGAACCTACCATAGGCACAAAAACTATTTGCATTGTACTGCATGAAACTCATAGTTGTCATGGGAGAAGTGGAACCTCATTTGTATGCGTTGTGAAACCAAGATTCAAGATAGGAGCATGGCTTGCTTCGAACCAACCATAGACACGAAAACTATTTGCTTTGCACTCGATGAAACTCATAGGTGTCATCGGAGAAGTGGAACCTCATTTGGATGCGTTGTGGAACGCAGATGCAAGATAGGAGCATGACTTGCTTCGAAACTACCATAGGCACAAAAACTATTTGCATTGCACACCATGAAACACATAGGTGTCATGGGAGAAGTGGAACGTCATTTGTATGGGTTGTGAAACCATGATGCAAGATAAGAGCACGGCTTGCTTCGAACCCACCATAGGCACGAAAACTATTTGCTTTGCACTCCATGAAACTCATAGGTGTGATGGGAGAAGTGGAACCTCATTTGGATGCGGTGTGAAACCAAGATGCAAGAGGGGAGCACGGTTTTCTTTGAACCTACCATAGACACAAAAACTATTTGCTTTGAACTCCATGAAAGTCATAGGTGTCATGGGAGAAGTGGAACCTCGTTTGGACGCGTTCTGAAACCAAGATGCAAGATAAGAGCTCGGCTTGCTTCGAACCTACCATAGGGACGAAAACTATTTGCTTTGCACTCCATGAAACTCATAGGTGTGATGGGAGAAGTGGAACCTCATTTGGATGCGTTGTGAAACCAAGATGCAAGAGGGGAGCACGGTTTTCTTTGAACCTACCATAGACACGAAAACTATTTGCTTTGCACTCCATGAAACTCATACAATGGGAGAAGTGGAACCTCATTTGGATGCATTGTGAAACCAAGATGCAAGATAGGAGCACGGCTTGCTTCGAACCTACCACCGGCACGAAAACTATTTGCTTTGAACTCCATGAAACTCATAGGTGTCATAGGAGAAGTAGAACCTCATTTGATTGCATTGTGAAACCAAGATGCATGATAGGAGCACGACTTCCTTCGAAACTACCATGGGCACGAAAATTATTTGCTTTGCAGTCCATGAAACTCATTGGTGTAATGGGAGAAGTGGAACCTCGTTTGTATGCGTTGTGAAACCAAGATGCAAGATAGGAGCACGGCTTCTTCGTACCTACCATAGGCACGATTACAATCTGCTTTGCACTCCGTGAAACTCATAGGTGGCACGGGAGAAGTGGAACCTCATTTGGATGCGTTGTGAAACCAAGATGCAAGATAGGAGCACGACTTGCTTCGAAACTACCGTGGGCACGAAAACTATTTGCATTGTACTCCATGAAACTCATAGTTGTCATGGGAGAAGTGGAACCTCATTTGTACGCGTTGTGAAACCAAGATGCAAGATAGGAGCACAGCTTGCTTCGAACCTACCACAGGCACAAAAACTATTTGCTTTTGACTCCATGAAACTCATAGGTGTCATGGGAGAAGTGGAACCTCATTTGGATGCGTTGTGAAACCAAGAAGCAAGATAGGAGCACGACTTGCTTTAAGACTACCATAGGCATGAAAACTATTTGCATTGCACTCCAAGAAACACATAGTTGTCATGAGAGAAGTGGAACCTCATTTGTATGCCTTGTGAAACCAACATGCAAGATAGGAGCACGGCTTACTTCGAACCTACCATAGGCACAAAAACTATTTTCCATGCACTCCATGAAACACATAGGTGTCATGGGAGAAGTGGAACCTCATTTGGATGCGTTGTGAAACCAAGATGCAAGATAGGAGCAAGGCTTGCTTCGAACCAACCATAGGCACAAAAACTATTTGCATTGTACTGCATGAAACTCATAGGTGTTATGGGAGAAGTGGAACCTCATTTGGATGCGTTGTGAAACCAAGATGCAAGATAGGAGCATGACTTGCATCGAACCTACCATAAGCACGAAAACTACTTGCATTGCACTCCATGAAACTCATAATTGTCATGGGAGAAGTGAAACCTCATTTGTATGCATTCTGAATCCAAGATGCAAGATAGGAGCACGGCTTGCTTCGAAACTACCATAGGCACGAAAACTATTTGCTTTGCACTCCATTAAACTCATAGGTGTCATGGGTGAAGTGGAATCTCATTTGTATGCATTGTGAAACCAAGATGCAAGATAGGAGCACCGCTTGCTTCGAACCTACCATAGGCACGAAAACTATTTCCTTTGCACTCCATGAAACTCATTGGTGTCATGGGAGAAGTGGAACCTCATTTGGATGCGTTGTGAATCCAAGATGCAAGAGGGGAGCACGGTTTTCTTTGAACCTACCATATACATGAAAACTATTTGATTTGCACTCCATGAAACTCATAGGTGTCATGGGAGAAGTGAAACCTCATTTGGATATATTGTGAAACCAAGATGCTAGATAGGAACACGGTTTGGTTCGAACCTACCATAGGCACGAACTTTGCTATCCATGAATCTCATAGGTGTCATGTGAGAAGTGGAACCTCATTTGGATGCGTTGTGAAAGCAAGATGCAAGATAGGTGCACGGCTTCCTTCGAACCAACCGCAGGCACAAAAACTATTTGCTTTGCACTCGATGAAAGTCATACGTGTCATGGGAGAAGTGGAACCTTATTTGGATGCGTTGTGAAACCAAGATGCAAGATAGGAGCACGACATGATTCGAAACTACCATGGCACGAAAACTATTTGCATTGCACTCCATGAAACTCTAGTTGGCATGGGAGAAGTGGAACCACATTTGTACGCGTTGTGAAACCAAGATGCATGATAGGAGCACAGCTTGCTTCGAACCTACCACAGGCACAAAAACTATTTGGTTTGCACTCCATGAAACTCATAGGTGTCATGGGTGAAGTGGAACCTCATTTGGATGAGTTGTGAAACCAAGATGCAAGATAGGAGCACGACTTGCTTTGAGACTACCATAGGCATGAAAACTATTTGCATTGCACTCCAAGAAACTCATAGTTGTCATGAGAGAAGTGGAACCTCATTTGTATGCGTTGTGAAACCAAGATGCAAGATAGGAGCACGGCTTGCTTCGAACCTACCATAGGCACTAAAACTATTTTCCATGCACTCCATGAAACACATAGGTGTCACGGGAGAAGTGGAACCTCATTTGGATGCGTTGTGAAACCAAGATGCAAGATAGGAGCACGGCTTGCTTCGAACCAACCATTGGCTCAAAAACTATTTGCTTTCACTCCATGAAACTCATAGGTGTTATGGGAGAAGTGGAACCTCATTTGGATGCGTTGTGAAACCAAGATGCAAGATAGGAGCATGACTTGCATCGAACCTACCATAAGCACGAAAACTACTTGCATTGCACTCCATGAAACTCATAATTGTCATGGGAGAAGTGAAACCTCATTTGTATGCATTCTGAATCCAAGATGCAAGATAGGAGCACGGCTTGCTTCGAAACTACCATAGGCACGAAAACTATTTGCTTTGCACTCCATTAAACTCATAGGTGTCATGGGTGAAGTGGAATCTCATTTGTATGCATTGTGAAACCAAGATGCAAGATAGAAGCACCGCTTGCTTCGAACCTACCATAGGCACGAAAACTATTTCCTTTGCACTCCATGAAACTCATTGGTGTCATGGGAGAAGTGGAACCTCATTTGGATGCGTTGTGAAACCAAGATACAAGAGGGGAGCACGGTTTTCTTTGAATCTACCATAGACACGAAAACTATTTGCTTTGAACTCCATGAAACTCATAGGTGTCATGGGAGAAGTGGAACCTCGTTTGGACGCGTTCTGAAACCAAGATGCAAGATATGAGCACGGCTTGCTTCGAACCTACCACAAGCACGAAAACTATTTTCTTTGCACTCCATGAAACTCATAGGTGTAATGGGAGAAGTGGAACCTCATTTGGATGCATTGTGAAACCAAGATGCAAGATAGGAGCACGGCTTGCTTCGAACCTACCACAGGCACGAAAACTATTTGGTTTGAACTCCATGAAACTCATAGGTGTCATAAGAGAAGTAGAACCTTATTTGATTGCATTGTGAAACCAAGATGCATGATAGGAGCACGACTTGCTTCGAAACTACCGTGGGCACGAAAACTATTTGCATTGTACTCCATGAAACTCATAGTTGTCATGGGAGAAGTGGAACCTTATTTGTATGCGTTGTGAAATCAAGATGCAAGATAGGAGGACGGCTTGCTTCGAACCTACCATAGGCACAAAAACTATTTGCATTGTACTGCATGAAACTCATAGTTGTCATGGGAGAAGTGGAACCTCATTTGTATGCGTTGTGAAACCAAGATTCAAGATAGGAGCATGGCTTGCTTCGAACCAACCATAGACACGAAAACTATTTGCTTTGCACTCGATGAAACTCATAGGTGTCATCGGAGAAGTGGAACCTCATTTGGATGCGTTGTGGAACGCAGATGCAAGATAGGAGCATGACTTGCTTCGAAACTACCATAGGCACAAAAACTATTTGCATTGCACACCATGAAACACATAGGTGTCATGGGAGAAGTGGAACGTCATTTGTATGGGTTGTGAAACCATGATGCAAGATAAGAGCACGGCTTGCTTCGAACCCACCATAGGCACGAAAACTATTTGCTTTGCACTCCATGAAACTCATAGGTGTGATGGGAGAAGTGGAACCTCATTTGGATGCGGTGTGAAACCAAGATGCAAGAGGGGAGCACGGTTTTCTTTGAACCTACCATAGACACAAAAACTATTTGCTTTGAACTCCATGAAAGTCATAGGTGTCATGGGAGAAGTGGAACCTCGTTTGGACGCGTTCTGAAACCAAGATGCAAGATAAGAGCTCGGCTTGCTTCGAACCTACCATAGGGACGAAAACTATTTGCTTTGCACTCCATGAAACTCATAGGTGTGATGGGAGAAGTGGAACCTCATTTGGATGCGTTGTGAAACCAAGATGCAAGAGGGGAGCACGGTTTTCTTTGAACCTACCATAGACACGAAAACTATTTGCTTTGCACTCCATGAAACTCATACAATGGGAGAAGTGGAACCTCATTTGGATGCATTGTGAAACCAAGATGCAAGATAGGAGCACGGCTTGCTTCGAACCTACCACCGGCACGAAAACTATTTGCTTTGAACTCCATGAAACTCATAGGTGTCATAGGAGAAGTAGAACCTCATTTGATTGCATTGTGAAACCAAGATGCATGATAGGAGCACGACTTCCTTCGAAACTACCATGGGCACGAAAATTATTTGCTTTGCAGTCCATGAAACTCATTGGTGTAATGGGAGAAGTGGAACCTCGTTTGTATGCGTTGTGAAACCAAGATGCAAGATAGGAGCACGGCTTCTTCGTACCTACCATAGGCACGATTACAATCTGCTTTGCACTCCGTGAAACTCATAGGTGGCACGGGAGAAGTGGAACCTCATTTGGATGCGTTGTGAAACCAAGATGCAAGATAGGAGACGTCTTGCTTCGAAACTACCGTGGGCACGAAAACTATTTGCATTGTACTCCATGAAACTCATAGTTGTCATGGGAGAAGTGGAACCTCATTTGTACGCGTTGTGAAACCAAGATGCAAGATAGGAGCACAGCTTGCTTCGAACCTACCACAGGCACAAAAACTATTTGCTTTTGACTCCATGAAACTCATAGGTGTCATGGGAGAAGTGGAACCTCATTTGGATGCGTTGTGAAACCAAGAAGCAAGATAGGAGCACGACTTGCTTTAAGACTACCATAGGCATGAAAACTATTTGCATTGCACTCCAAGAAACACATAGTTGTCATGAGAGAAGTGGAACCTCATTTGTATGCCTTGTGAAACCAACATGCAAGATAGGAGCACGGCTTACTTCGAACCTACCATAGGCACAAAAACTATTTTCCATGCACTCCATGAAACACATAGGTGTCATGGGAGAAGTGGAACCTCATTTGGATGCGTTGTGAAACCAAGATGCAAGATAGGAGCAAGGCTTGCTTCGAACCAACCATAGGCACAAAAACTATTTGCATTGTACTGCATGAAACTCATAGTTGTCATGGGAGAAGTGGAACCTCATTTGGATGCGTTGTGAAACCAAGATGCAAGATAGGAGCACGACTTGCTTCGAAACTACTGGGGGCACGAAAACTACTTGCATTGTACTCCATGAAACTCATAGTTGTCATGGGAGAAGTGGAACCTTATTTGTATGCGTTGTGAAACCAAGATGCAAGATAGGAGGACGGCTTGCTTCGAACCTAACATAGGCACAAAAACTATTTGCATTGTACTGCATGAAACTCATAGTTGTCATGGGAGAAGTGGAACCTCATTTGTATGCGTTGTGAAACCAAGATGCAAGATAGGAGCATGGCTTGCTTCGAACCAACCACAGGCACAAAAACTATTTGCTTTGCACTCGATGAAACTCATAGGTGTCATGGGAGAAGTGGAACCTCATTTGGATGCGTTGTTAAACCAAGATGCAAGATAGAAGCACGACTTGCTTCGAAACTACCATAGGCACAAAAACTATTTGCATTGCACACCATGAAACACATAGGTGTCATGGGAGAAGTGGAATGTCATTTGTACGGGTTGTGAAACCAAGATGCAAGACAAGAGCACGGCTTGCTTCGAACCTACCATAGGCACAAAAACTATTTGCTTTGCACTCTATGAAGCTCATAAGTGTCATGGGAGAAGTGGAACCTCGTTTGGATGCGTTGTGAAACCAAGATGCAAGATAGGAGCACGGCTTGCTTTGAACCTACCATAGGCTCAAAAACTATTTGCTTTGCAATCCATGAAACTCATAGTTGTCATGGGAGAAGTGAAACCTCATTTGTATGCATTCTGAATCCAAGATGCAAGATTGGAGCACGGCTTGCTTCGAAACTACCATAGGCACGAACATGATTTACTTTGCACTCCATGAAACTCATAGGTGTCATGGGAGAAGTGGAACCTCATTTGTATGCGTTGTGAAACCAAGATGCAAGATAGGAGCACGGCTTGCTTCTAACCTACCATAGGCACGAAAACTTTTTGCTTTGCACTCCATGAAGCTCATAGGTGTCATGGGAGAAGCGGAACCTCATTTGGATGCGTTGTGAAACCAAGATGCAAGAGGGGAGCATGGTTTTCTTTGAACCTACCATAGACACGAAAACTATTTGCTTTGCACTCCATGAAACTCATAGGTGTCACGGGAGAAGTGAAACCTCATTTGGATATATTGTGAAACCAAGATGCAAGATAGGAGCACGGTTTTGCTTCCAACCTACCATAGGCACGAACTTTGCTATCCATGAATCTCATAGGTGTCATGTGAGAAGTGGAACCTCATTTGGATGCGTTGTAAAAGCAAGATGCAAGACAGGAGCACGGCTTGCTTCGAACCAACCACTGGCACAAAAACTATTTGCTTTGCACTCGATGAAACTCATAGGTGTCATGGGAGAAGTGCAACCTCATTTGGATGTGTTGTGAAACCAAGATGCAAGATTGGAGCATGACTTGTGTCGAAACTACAATAGGCACGAAAACTATTTGCATTGCACTCCATGAAACTCATAGTTGTCATGGGAGAAGTGGAACCTCATTTGTACGCGTTGTGAAACCAAGATGCAAGATAGGAGCACGACTTGCTTCGAAACTACAGTGGGCACGAAAACTATTTGCATTGTACTCCATGAAACTCATAGTTGTCATGGGAGAAGTGGAACCTTATTTGGATGCGTTGTGAAACGAAGATGCAAGATAGGAGCACGACTTGCTTCGAAACTACCATAGGCACAAAAACTATTTGCATTGCACACCATGAAACACATAGGTGTCACGGGAGAAGTGGAACGTCATTTGTATGGGCTGTTGATGTGAACAAGTATAACCCAGCTGGAAATTTGATTGGATAATTATCGCAGCAACACTGGATCAATTTCTACAGCTATATCTGCAAATTTAGGACATGTTTCAGCATTCACATTCCATATCAACAGAAAGCTATTGAAGTCTATTTTTCAACGCAACAAACGGTGCATCTTTTGGACTTCCGAGCTTGGAGTTATGGCTGTTTTAGTGGAGGCTGCACAGGCTGTTAGTGCTGCGCGAGAATCAGAGATGCCCCTTCAATTTCTCCACTAAGATAACCTTTCAACTACATCAATTAGTACCCATGTTTACACCCAACCAGGAGGGATGTTCCTGAGTATAAATATCCATGTAATCCTCCATTGTAATAAGATAAGATAAGAGACTTTTGATAATGATAAGATAGCCACCTTGTGTGTGTTCTTCTCCGATGGAGAGAATATTTGGAAATCTATGGTAAGGCATGAGTGCTTTGCAACTTAGTTCTTTCGATTCCTGAGGGGGTTGTAGAACGTCGAACTGCGGTTCACCCAGTTTGTGAATCACGTCTTTACGGCGTGATTGCGTGGGCTGGTTTTCGTCGATGCATGGAAGGGTGGATGTCTCGGCAGTTCGTCGCGGGTGCAACATCTCGTGGTGCACTACCTCTCCATCAGGTCGTGCAGCGATAGTTATCTTTTCTCCTTTGCTCCACCATGAAGATCGGGCAACAACAGCTGCACACGCGTGATCCGTCGCGCGTGTGCCTATCATTTGGTATCAAAGCCACGGTTGTCATGGTGTGAGCAAGCTACCTTATTCCTTCTGCAGCACTGGTTTATCAATTCTATTTTGGTGTTGATCTGATTTGAACAATCATACGGTAGAGATTGTTGAGAGATGAACTTTTTGTTCATCCTATTCGTGCCTTCACATCTATATGGTGTGATTGCGTGGACTTGTTTTCTCTCACCAAAATCTCCTAGATGTTTGATCAGGTTGATACTAATTGGAGTTGTATCCCAGTAGTGCGACTAGTATGTGTAGTTATCTGTTATCCCGTGTTCCTAGTCAAGTCCTTTTTCATCCTTGAGTCTAGTGTCCAATAATGTTCATCCTTGCTGCTGCCACGAGCACGAGTCGAGGACGACTCGTTTTGAAGGGAGGGAGAATGATGTGAACAAGTATAACCCAGCTGGAAATTTGATTGGATAATTATCGCAGCAACACTGGATCAATTTCTACAGCTATATCTGCAAATTTAGGACATGTTTCAGCATTCACATTCCATATCAACAGAAAGCTATTGAAGTCTATTTTTCAACGCAACAAACGGTGCATCTTTTGGACTTCCGAGCTTGGAGTTATGGCTGTTTTAGTGGAGGCTGCACAGGCTGTTAGTGCTGCGCGAGAATCAGAGATGCCCCTTCAATTTCTCCACTAAGATAACCTTTCAACTACATCAATTAGTACCCATGTTTACACCCAACCAGGAGGGATGTTCCTGAGTATAAATATCCATGTAATCCTCCATTGTAATAAGATAAGATAAGAGACTTTTGATAATGATAAGATAGCCACCTTGTGTGTGTTCTTCTCCGATGGAGAGAATATTTGGAAATCTATGGTAAGGCATGAGTGCTTTGCAACTTAGTTCTTTCGATTCCTGAGGGGGTTGTAGAACGTCGAACTGCGGTTCACCCAGTTTGTGAATCACGTCTTTACGGCGTGATTGCGTGGGCTGGTTTTCGTCGATGCATGGAAGGGTGGATGTCTCGGCAGTTCGTCGCGGGTGCAACATCTCGTGGTGCACTACCTCTCCATCAGGTCGTGCAGCGATAGTTATCTTTTCTCCTTTGCTCCACCATGAAGATCAGGCAACAACAGCAGCTCACGCATGAATCGTCACGCTTGTGTTCCTATCAGCTGTGAAACCAAGATGTAAGACAAGAGCACGGCTTGCTTTGAAGCTACCATAGGCACGAAAACTATTTGCTTTGCACTATATGAAGCTCATAAGTGTCATGGGAGAAGTGGAACCTCATTTGGATGCGTTGTGAAACCAAGATGCAAGATAGGAGCACGGCTTGCTTTGAACCTACCATATGCTCAAAACCTATTTGCTTTGCACTCCATGAAACTCATAGTTGTCATGGGAGAAGTGAAACCTCATTTGTATGCATTCTGAATCCAAGATGCAAGATTGGAGCACGGCTTGCTTCGATACTACCGTAGGCACGAACATGATTTACTTTGCACTCCATGAAACTCATAGGTGTCATGGGAGAAGTGGAACCTCATTTGTATGCGTTGTGAAACCAAGATGCAAGATAGGAGCACGGCTTGCTTCGAACCTACCATAGGCACGAAAACTATTTGCTTTGCACTCTATGAAGCTCATAAGTGTCATGGGAGAAGTGGAACCTCATTTGGACGGGTTGTGAAACCAAGGTGCAAGATAGGAGCACGGCTTGCTTCGAACCTACCATAGGCTCAAAAACTATTTGCTTTGCTCTCCATGAAACTCATAGTTGTCATGGGAGAAGTGAAACCTCATTTGTATGCATTCTGAATCCAAGACGCAAGATTGGAGCACGGCTTGCTTCGAAACTACCATTGGCAAGAACATGATTTACTTTGCACTCCATGAAACTCATAGGTGTCATGGGAGAAGTGGAACCTCATTTGTATGCGTTGTGAAACCAAGATGCAAGATAAGAGCACGGCTTGCTTCAAACCTACCATAGGCACGAAAACTATTTGCTTTGCACTCTATGAAACTCATAAGTGTCATGGGAGAAGTGGAACCTCATTTGGATGCGTTCTGAAGCCAAGATGCAAGATAGGAGCACGGCTTACTTCGAACCTACCATAGGCTCAAAAACTATTTGCTTTGCACTCCATGAAACTCATAGTTGTCATGGGAGAAATGAAACCTCATTTGTATGCATTCTGAATCCAAGATGCAAGATTGGAGCACGGCTTGCTTCGAACCTACCATGGGCACGAACATGATTTACTTTGCACTCCATGAAACTCATAGGTGTCATGGGAGAAGTGCAACCTCGTTTGTATGCGTTGTGAAACCAAGATGCAAGATAGGAGCACGGCTTGCTTCGAACCTACCATAGGCACTAAAACTATTTGCTGTGCACTCCATGAAGCTCATAGCTGTCATGGGAGAAGCGAAACCTCATTTGGATGCGTTGTGAAACCAAGATGCAATAGGGGAGCACGGTTTTCATTGAAACAACCATAGACACGAAAACTATTTGCATTACACTCCATGAAACTCATAGGTGTCATGGGAGAAGTGAAACCTCATCATTTGGATATATTGTGAAACCAAGACGCAAGATAGGAGCACGGTTTGCTTCGAACCTACCATAGGGACGAACTTTGCTATCCATGAATCTCATAGGTGTCATGTGAGAAGTGGAACCTCATTTGGATGCGTTGTGAAAGCAAGATGCAAGAGAGGCGCACGGCTTGCTTCGAACCAACCGCAGGCACAAAAACTATTTGCTTTGCACTCAATGAAACTCATAGGTGTCATGGGAGAAGTGGAACCTCATTTGGATGCGTTGTGAAACCAAGATGCAAGATAGGAGCACGACTTGATTCGAAACTACCATAGGCACGAAAACTATTTGCATTGCACTCCATGAAACTCATAGTTGTCATGGGAGAAGTGGAACCTCATTTCTACGCGTTGTGAAACCAAGATGCAAGATAGGAGCACAGCTTGCTTCGAACCTACCACAGGCACAAAAACTATTTGCTTTGCACTCCATGAAACTCATAGGTGTCATGGGAGAAGTGGAACCTCATTTGGATGCGTTGTGAAACGAAGATGCAAGATAGGAGCACGAGTTGCTTCGAAACTACCGTGGGCACGAAAACTATTTGCATTGTACTC
This sequence comes from Eremochloa ophiuroides, assembly GCA_038502445.1. Lineage (NCBI taxonomy): Eukaryota > Viridiplantae > Streptophyta > Magnoliopsida > Poales > Poaceae > Eremochloa > Eremochloa ophiuroides. Next base: position 34,768 of record JAHLJS010000236.1, read on the forward strand.
CATGAAACTCATAGTTGTCATGGGAGAAGTGGAACCATATTTGTATGCGCTGTGAAACCAAGATGCAAGATAGGAGGACGGCTTGCTTCGAACCTACCATAGGCACAAAAACTATTTGCATTGTACTGCATGAAACTCATAGTTGTCATGGGAGAAGTGGAACCTCATTTGTATGCGTTGTGAAGCCAAGAGGCAAGATAGGAGCATGGCTTGCTTCGAACCAATCACAGGCACGAAAACTATTTGCTTTGCACTCCGCGAAACTCATAGGTGTCATGGGAGAAGTGGAACCTCATTTGGATGCGTTGTGAAACGAAGATGCAAGATAGGAGGACGACTTGCTTCGAAACTACCATAGGCACAAAAACTATTTGCATTGCACACCATGAAACACATAGGTGTCATGGGAGAAGTGGAACGTCATTTGTATGGGTTGTGAAACCAAGATGCAAGATAAGAGCACGGCTTGCTTCGAAGCTACCATAGGCACAAAAACTATTTATTTTGCACTCTATGAAGCTCATAAGTGTCATGGGAGAAGTGGAACCTCATTTGGATGCGTTGTGAAACCAAGATGCAAGATAGGAGCACGGCTTGCTTCGAACCTACCATAGGCTCAAAACCTATTTGTTTTGCACTCCATGAAACTCATAGTTGTCATGGGAGAAGTGAAACCTCATTTGTATGCATTCTGAATCCAAGATGCAAGATTGGAGCACGGCTTGCTTCGATACTACCGTAGGCACGAACATGATTTACTTTGCACTCCATGAACCTCATAGGCGTCATGGGAGAAGTGGAACCTCATTTGTATGCATTGCGAAACCAAGATGCAAGATAGGAGCACGGCTTGCTTTGAACCTACCATAGGCACGAAAACTATTTGCTTTCCACTCCATGAAGCTCATAGGTGTCATGGGAGAAGCGGAACCTCATTTGGATGCGTTGTGAAACCAAGATGCAAGAGGGGAGCATGGTTTTCTTTGAACCTACCATAGACACGAAAACTATTTGCTTTGCACTCCATGAAACTCATAGGTGTCACGGGAGAAGTGAAACCTCATTTGGATATATTGTGAAACCAAGATGCAAGATAGGAGCACGGTTTGCTTCGAGCCTACCATAGGCACGAACTTTGCTATCCATGAATCTCATAGGTGTCATGTGAGAAGTGGAACCCCATTTGGATGCATTGTGAAAGCAAAATGCAAGACAGGAGCACGGCTTGCTTCGAACCAACCGCAGGCACAAAAACTATTTGCTTTGCACTCGATGAAACTCATAGGTGTCATGGGAGAAGTGGAATCTCATTTGGATGCGTTGTGAAACCAAGATGCAAGATAGGAGCACGACTTGATTCGAAACTACCATAGGCACGAAAACTATTTGCATTGCACTCCATGAAACTCATAGTTGTCATGGGAGAAGTGGAACCTCATTTGTACGCGTTGTGAAACCAAGATGAAAGATAGGAGCACAGCTTGCTTCGAACCTACTAAAGGCACAAAAACTATTTGCTTTTGACTCCATGAAACTCATGGGTGTCATGGGAGAAGTGGAACCTCATTTGGATGCGTTGTGAAACCAAGAAGCAAGATAGGAGCACGACTTGCTTTAAGACTACCATAGGCATGAAAACTATTTGCATTGCACTCCAAGAAACTCATAGTTGTCATGAGAGAAGTGGAACCTCATTTGTATGCCTTGTGAAACCAACATGCAAGATAGGAGCACGGGTTACTTCGAACCTACCATAGGCACAAAAACTATTTTCCATGCACTCCATGAAACACATAGGTGTCATGGGAGAAGTGGAACCTCATTTGGATGTGTTGTGAAACCAAGATGCAAGATAAGAGCACGGCTTGCTTCGAACCAACCATAGGCTCAAAAACTATTTGCTTTCACTCCATGAAACTCATAGGTGTTTTGGGAGAAGGGAACCTCATTTGGATGCGTTGTGAAACCATGATGCAAGATAGGAGCATGACTTGCTTCGAACCTACCATAGGCACGAAAACTATTTGCATTGCACTCCATGAAACTCATTGTTGTCATGGGAGAAGTGAAACCTCATTTGTATGCATTCTGAATCCAAGATGCAAGATAGGAGCACGGCTTGCTTCGAAACTACCATAGGCACGAAAACTATTTGCTTTGCACTCCATGAAACTCATAGATGTCATGGGAGAACAGGAACCTCATTTGGATGTGTTGTGAAACCAAGATGCAAGAGGGGAGCACGGTTTTCTTTGAACCTACCACAGACACGAAAACTATTTGCTTTGAACTCCATGAAACTCATAGGTGTCATGGGAGAAGTGGAACCTCATTTGGACGCGTTCTAAAACCAAGATGCAAGATATGAGCACAGCTTGCTTCGAACCTACCACAGGCACGAAAACTATTTTCTTTGCACTCCATGAAACTCATAGGTGTAATGGGAGAAGTGGAACCTCATTTGGATGCATTGTGAAACCAAGATGCAAGATAGGAGCACGGCTTGCTTCGAACCTACCACCTGCACGAAAACTATTTGCTTTGAACTCCATGAAACTCATAGCTGTCATAGGAGAAGTAGAACCTCCTTTGATTGCATTGTGAAACCAAGATGCAAGATAGGAGCACGACTTCCTTCGAAACTACCATAGGCACGAAAATTATTTGCTTTGCAGTCCATGAAACTCATTGTTGTAATGGGAGAAGTGGAACCTAATTTGTATGCGTTGTGAAACCAAGATGCAAGATAGGGGCACGGATTCTTCGTACCTACCATAGGCACGGAAACTATTTGCTTTGAACTCCATGAAACTCATAGGTGTCACGGGAGAAGTGGAACCTCATTTGGATGCGTTGTGAAACCAAGATGCAAGATAGGAGCATGACTTGCTTCGAAACTACCATAGACACAAAAACTATTTGCTTTGCACCCCATGGAACTCATATTTGTCATGGGAGAAGTGGATCCTCATTCGGATGCGTTGTTAAACCAAGTTGCAAGATAGGAGCACAGTTTGCTCTGAACCTACCATAGGCATGAAAACTATTTCCTTTGCACTCCATAAAACTCATAGGTGTCACGGGAGAAGTGGAACCTCATTTGGATGTATTGTGAAACCAAGAAGCAAGATAGGAGTACGGTTTGCTTCGAACCTACCATAGGCACGAACTTTGCTCTCCATGAATCTCATTGGTGTCATGGGAGAAGCGGAACCTCGTTTCGATGCGTTGGGAAACCAAGATGCAAGATAGGAGCTCAGCTTGCTTCGAACCTAACACAGGCACAAAATCTGTTTGCTTTGCACTCCACGACACTCATAGGTGTCATGGGAGAAGTGGATCCTCATTTGGATGTGTTGTGAAACCAAGATGGAAGATAGGTGCACGACTTGCTTCGAAACTACCATAGGCACGAAAAGTATTTGCATTGCACTCCATGAAACACATCTTTGTCATGGGAGAAGTGGAACCTCATTTGTAGTCGTTGTGAAACCAAGATGCAAGATAGGAGCACGGCTTGCTTTGAACCCACCACAGGCATGAAAACTATTTGCCTCGAACTCCATGAAACTCATATGTGTCAAGGGAGAAGTGGAACCTCATTTGAATGCGTTGTGAAACCAAGATGCAAGATAGGAGCATGGCTTGCTTCGAACCTACCACAGGCATGAAAACTATTTGCTTTGAACTCCATTAAACTCATAGGTGTCATGGGAGAAGTGGAACCTCATTTGGATGCGTTGTGAAACCAAGACGCAAGATAGGAGCACGACTTGCTTCGAAACTACCATATGCACGAAAATTATTTGCTTTGCACTCCATGAAACTCATTGGTGTAATGGGAGAAGTGGAACCTCAATTGTATGCGTTGTGAAACCAAGATGCAAGATAGGAGCACAGCTTCTTCAAACCTAACATAGGCACGAAAATAGTTTGCTTTGCACACCATGAAACTCATAGGTGTCACGGGAGAAGTGGAACCTCATTTGGATGCGTTGTGAAACCAAGATGCAAGATAGGAGCATGACTTGCTTCGAAACTACCATTGGCACGAAATCTATTTGCTTTGCACTCCATGGACCTCATAGGTGTCATGGGAGAACTGGAACCTCATTTGGATGCGTTGTAAAACCAAGATGAAAGATAGGAGCACGCCTTGCTTTGAACCTACCACAGGCACGAAAACTATTTGCATTGCACTCGATGAAACTCATAGGTGTCATGGGAGGAGTGGAACCTCATTTGGATGCGTTGTCAAACAAAGATGCAAGATAGGAGCACGACTTGCTTCGAAACTACCGTAGGCACGAAAACTATTTGCATTGTACTCCATGAGATTCATAGTTGTCTTGGGAGAAGTAGAACCTTATTTGAATGCGTTGTGAAACCATGATGCAAGATAGGAGGACGGCTTGCTTCGAACCTACCATAGGCACAAAAACTATTTGCATTGTACTGCATGAAACTCATAGTTGTCATGGGAGAAGTGGAACCTCATTTGTATGCGTTGTGAAACCAAGATGCAAGATAGGAGCATGGCTTGCTTCGAACCAACCACAGGCACGAAAACTATTTGCTTTGCACTCGATGAAACTCATAGGTGTCATGGGAGAAGTGGAATCTCATTTGGATGCGTTGTGAAATGAAGATGCAAGATAGGAGCACGACTTGCTTCGAAACTACCATAGGCACGAAAACTATTTGCATTGCACACCATGAAACACATAGGTGTCATGGGAGAAGTGGAACGTCATTTATATGGGTTGTGAAACCAAGATGCAAGATAAGAGCATGGCTTGCTTCGAACCAACCATAGGCACGAAAACTATTTGCTTTGCACTCTATGAAGCTCATAAGTGTCATGGGAGAAGTGGAACCTCATTAGGATGCGTTGTGAAACCAAGATGCAAGATAGGAGCACGGCTTGCTTCGAACCTACCATAGGCTCAAAAACTATTTGCTTTGCACTCCATGAAACTCATAAGGGTCATTGGTGAAGTGGAACCTCATTTGGATGCGTTGTGAAACAAAGATGCAAGATAGGAGCACGACTTGCTTCGAAACAACCATAGGCACGAAAACTATTTGCTTTGCACTCCATGAAACTCTATGTGTCATGGGAGAAGTGGAACCTCATTTGTATGCATTGTGAAACCAAGATGCAAAATAGGAGCACGGCTTGCTTCGAACCTACCATAGGCACGAAAACTACTTGCTTTGCACTCCACGAAACTCATAGGTGTCATGGGAGAAGTGGAACCTCAATTGGATGCGTTGTGAAACCAAGATGCAAGATAGGAGCACGACTTGCTCTGAACCTACCATAGGCACGAAAACTATTAGCTTTGCACGCCATGAAACTCATAGGTGTCATGGGGGAAGTGGAACCTCATTTGTATATATTGTGAAACCAAGATGCAAGATAGGAGCACGGTTTGCTTCGAACCTCCCATACGCACGAACTTTTCAGTCCATGAACCTCATAGGTGTCATTTGAGAAGTGGAACCTCATTTGGATGCGTTGTGAAACCAAGATGCAAGATGGGAGCACGGCTTGCTTCGAACCTACCACAGGCACGAAAACTGTCTGCTTTGCACTCCATGAAACTCGCAAGTGCCATGGGAGAAGTGGAAGCTCATTTGGATGCGTTGTGAAACCAAGATGCAAGATAGTAGCACGACTTGCTTCGAAACTACCATAGGCACGAAAACTATTTCCTTTGCACTCCATGAATCTCACATGTGTCACTGGAGAAGTGGAACCTCATTTGGATGCGTTGTCAAACCAAGATGCAAGATAGGAGGACGGTTTGCTTCGAACCTACCATAGGCACGAAAACTATTTGCTTTGCACTCCATGAAACACATAGGTGTCATAGGAGCAGCGGAACCTCATTTGGATGCGTTGTGAAACCAACATGCAAGATAGGAGCACGACTTGCTTCGAAACTACCATAGGCACGGAAACTATTTGCTTTGCACTCCGTGAAAATCATTGGTGTAATGGGAGAAGTGGGACCTCATTTGTATGCATTGTGAAACCAAGATGCAAGATAGGAGCACGGCTTCATTGAACCTACCATAGGCACGAAAACTATTTGCTTTGTACTCCATGAGTCCCATAGGTGTCATGGGAGAAGTGGAACCTCATTTGCATGAGTTGTGAAACCAAGATGCAAGATAGGAGCACGGTTTGCTCTGAACCTACCATAGGCACGAAAACTATTTGCTTTGCACTCTATGAAGCTCATAAGTGTCATGGGAGAAGTGGAACCTCATTAGGATGCGTTGTGAAACCAAGATGCAAGATAGGAGCACGGCTTGCTTCGAACCTACCATAGGCACAAAAACTATTTGCTTTGCACTCCATGAAACTCATAAGGGTCATTGGTGAAGTGGAACCTCATTTGGATGCGTTGTGAAACAAAGATGCAAGATAGGAGCACGACTTGCTTCGAAACAACCATAGGCACGAAAACTATTTGCTTTGCACTCCATGAAACTCTATGTGTCATGGGAGAAGTGGAACCTCATTTGTATGCATTGTGAAACCAAGATGCAAAATAGGAGCACGGCTTGCTTCGAACCTACCATAGGCACGAAAACTACTTGCTTTGCACTCCACGAAACTCATAGGTGTCATGGGAGAAGTGGAACCTCAATTGGATGCGTTGTGAAACCAAGATGCAAGATAGGAGCACGACTTGCTCTGAACCTACCATAGGCACGAAAACTATTAGCTTTGCACGCCATGAAACTCATAGGTGTCATGGGGGAAGTGGAACCTCATTTGTATATATTGTGAAACCAAGATGCAAGATAGGAGCACGGTTTGCTTCGAACCTCCCATACGCACGAACTTTTCAGTCCATGAACCTCATAGGTGTCATTTGAGAAGTGGAACCTCATTTGGATGCGTTGTGAAACCAAGATGCAAGATGGGAGCACGGCTTGCTTCGAACCTACCACAGGCACGAAAACTGTCTGCTTTGCACTCCATGAAACTCGCAAGTGCCATGGGAGAAGTGGAAGCTCATTTGGATGCGTTGTGAAACCAAGATGCAAGATAGTAGCACGACTTGCTTCGAAACTACCATAGGCACGAAAACTATTTCCTTTGCACTCCATGAATCTCACATGTGTCACTGGAGAAGTGGAACCTCATTTGGATGCGTTGTCAAACCAAGATGCAAGATAGGAGGACGGTTTGCTTCGAACCTACCATAGGCACGAAAACTATTTGCTTTGCACTCCATGAAACACATAGGTGTCATAGGAGCAGCGGAACCTCATTTGGATGCGTTGTGAAACCAACATGCAAGATAGGAGCACGACTTGCTTCGAAACTACCATAGGCACGGAAACTATTTGCTTTGCACTCCGTGAAAATCATTGGTGTAATGGGAGAAGTGGGACCTCATTTGTATGCATTGTGAAACCAAGATGCAAGATAGGAGCACGGCTTCATTGAACCTACCATAGGCACGAAAACTATTTGCTTTGTACTCCATGAGTCCCATAGGTGTCATGGGAGAAGTGGAACCTCATTTGCATGAGTTGTGAAACCAAGATGCAAGATAGGAGCACGGTTTGCTCTGAACCTACCATAGGCACGAAAACTATTTGCTTTGCACTCCATGAAACCCATACGTGTCATGGGAGAACTGGAACCTTATTTGGATGCATTGTGAAACCAAGATGCAAGATAGGAGCACGGTTTGCTTCGAACTGACCATTGGCATGAACTTTGCACTCCATGAATCTCATAGGTGTCATGGGAGAAGTGGAGCCTCATTTGGATGCGTTGTGAAACCAAGATGCAAGATAGGAGCACGGCTTGCTTTGAACCTACCACAGGCACGAAAACTATTTGCATTGCACTCGATGAAACTCATAAGTGTCATGGGAGGAGTGGAACCTCATTTGGATGCGTTGTCAAACGAAGATGCAAGATAGGAGCATGACTTGCTTCGAAACTACCATAGGCACGAAAACTATTTGCATTGCACTCGATGAATCTCATAGGTGTCATAGGAGAAGTGGAACCTCATTTGTATGCGTTGTGAAACAAAGATGCAAGATTGGAGCACGGCTTGCTTTGAACCTACCATTGGCACGAAAACTATTTGCTTTGCACTCGATGAAACTCATACGTGTCATGGGAGAAGTGGAACCTCATTTGGATGCGTTGTGAAACCAAGATGCAAGATAGGAGCATGGCTTGCTTCGAACCAACCACAGGCACGAAAACTATTTTCTTTGCATTCGATGAAACTCATAGGTGTCATTGGAGAAGTGGAACCTCATTTGTATGCGTTGTGAATCCAAGATGCAAAATAGGAGCACGGCTTGCTTTGAACCTACCATAGGCACGAAAACTATTTGCTTTGCACTTCATGAAACTCATAGGTGTCATGGGAGAAGTGGAACCTCATTTGGATGCATTGTGAAACCAAGATGCAAGATAAGAGCACGGTTTGCTTTGAACCTACCATAGACAAGAAAACTATTTGCTTTGCACTCCATGAAACTCATAGGTGTCATGGGAGAAGCGGAACCTCATTTGTATGCGTTGTGAAACCAAGATGTAAGGTAGGAGCACGGTTTGCTTTGATCCTATGATAGGCACGAAAACTATTTGCTTTGCACTACATGAAACTCATAGGTGTCATGGGAGAAGTGGAACCTCATTTGGATGTGTTATGAAACGAAGATGCAAAATAGGAGCACGATTTGTTTCGAAACTACCATAGGCACGAAAACTATTTGCGTTGCACTCCATGAAACTCATAGTTGTTATGGGAGAAGTGGAACCTCATTTGTATGCATTGTGAAGCCATGATGCAAGATAGGAGCACGGATTGCTTCGAACCTACCATGGGCACGAAAACTATTTGCTTTGCACTCCATGAAACTCATGGGTGTCATGGGAGAAGTGGAACCTCATTTGTATGCGTTGTGAAACTGAGATGCAAAATAGGAGCACGGCTTGCTTTGAACCTACCATAGGCACGAAAACTATTTGTTTTGCACTCCATGAAACTCATAGGTGTCATGGGAGAAGTGGAACCTTGTGTTGGTTCTGTCTTGATTCTGTTGTTTCATGCCTTGATCCATGTGCTTTGATTCTCCACCGATGAATCGAAACACATGTTGATCTGAAGGTTGAAATTTGCCTGGTGGAGTGTCACACGGATCCTGCCACATCACCAGAGCCAGGTGGGCCCCATGGTAGGGGTCGGCCGACCCACACATGGGCCCACTCTGAGCTCTCCTCTCTTGTACGTGATGTATTGAGTCATTTGTTGAATTGTGATGGCCTGGTGCCCATACAAGTGGTTCGGCCGACCCACTTAATTGAGCTCCAAGTGTTTCATTTCTACTCTATTTTGATCTTCCCTGCATTCACTAGCTAAGAGTACAAGTGTAACTAGTTATTGATAAAATATGTTCATGATATGTTTATTCTCCCTTGAATCCGAGGCATGTTGGCGGTGTTTGAATGTGGATTTTCATGGTATATCCACTGTCAACAAGATCCCCCAAGCTTAACCTTTGCTCTTCCCGAGCAAATAATTAAACTTAGCCTCGGTGGATCAGGAGTTGCTACAATGTTCATATTTCCTTAGTACCAAGTGCACAACAAAATACTTCTCTTTTGAATGGAAAAAATTGGCTATAAAAATTCACACATTTTACCTTAGTGCTTTATAGGGATAATGACCTTTCCTTTGCCTTAGGTGGTTGAGAGACAGAACAGTTTAACTCGAGCACTACTTTTCTCATTCTTTGTAAGTTTCATACTAGAGGTTTTAGCAATGTTTTGCAAAAGAAAACTTAGTGTTCCTCATATGGTTCTCTCATGTCACTCAAATGGTGTATGATTCCTTACCAAGGCACAAAATAAATGTTGCCTTCTCTTTAACATCCTACTTCTAAAAATGGCTTATGTGGAGCTTAAGGTAGGAATGAAAGAAAGAATATAGCATACTTACTTTGCATGTGTTGTAGAGTCAAAGCTTGGATCCAAAGAGAGAAGTGTCATGCCCTTAGATCAAGATGTGCAAGTATGTGGAAAATAGTGGACTATAATGCTCCTCTATTTGAAATTGTATCTCTTTCTAATAAATTTTTAGAGACACGGCTATCATTTTTCCTTTCTTTTATTCATGAGCTTAGACTTGCTCAAATTTTTCTCTTTTTTTCTATGGACTTTCTTGTGTCCATTTTTCTTTCTTTTTCTTTTCATTTTGCATAGCCTTTTGTCTCTTCTATCAAATTAACTAAGGGAGATATTCTATGACTTTAACACATGGAACATTTATTTAGTGGAAAATGAAAGGCATGTGGTTGCGTACTTCCAGTGTGGAAGCAGCATATATATGTGGTGTGTACGTGATCTTGATCTTGGGAGCATGATAAGACTCTCAATAAGGGTCAACAAGACTTGATAAAACTTAATACAAAGCAAATAGCTTTTAGTTGAAAGGCTAAGACATGTGTAGCATATATGGCTGTGGTAGGAATTTATCACTATTGAGGAACAATAAGGTTTTGATTGTTTAAGAAATAAATCTCCTGTAATCATGCATGCTTAGAACAATATTATAGCAGCTCTTGTCTCACTATATCAAATCTCACAACAACTTAGACTTAGTTCTAGCACTTAGCATCCATAAAGTCTTTAGGTTCATGATGATTTTAAATAAGCCAAGTGATCCATACTCAAAGAAATACTAAGTTGTAAATTAGGCATTAAAGAAACATTAACAGAGCAACTATTCATCATTTCCATGAGGAAGATAAACATTCATGAAACATATGGAAATAAGGGAAATATTTTTGGTATTGTTATCTTATGCATTTTTTTAAATGCAATAAATTAAAATAATGTAAATAGTTAGGATAGAATACTTACCTTGGTGGGGGAGAGGATCTCCCCCAAGCTTGTCTTTTTGCTCATTGTGGCGGCGGATAGTATTGGAACCATCCCGCCCAGCGTTGTGCTTCTTCATCTTGGATAGCTTGCAATAATTGGGCATTTTGTTGTGCTATACATAGAGTTGCATCTTGTTCAACTTGCATATCGCCCATGTCGTTGATGAGTTGATCCATTTCTGACCCTTGGTTCCGATGACCCCTCGCCCATGTGGACGGACGGGGAGTGCGCACTCTTGGAGTGTGCTATTGAGGCCGTTCCGTGGACCCTGAAATGTCCATGGAACTTGCCTCATTGCCTTCTTCTTCATATCCCCCTGCAGCTCGTGATTTGCCGCCTTGCTCAAATTGAGCGGCCTGTGACACGCTCCTTGTCACATTTTGGCTTCTTGCCTTTCGGTCCCAATTTATGGTTAGTGTACGCAACGCATACAACCGACGCCTCTCACATGGGAGAGAGATTTCAGCTGTATGACCTGGATAAATCATTTTAAGATCACCATTTTCATCTCTTTTTAGGACTTGAGCACTTATGAAGAAATCTTCAGTTATAATGCCTCTAGGAGAAGCAATATATTCAAAGTAGTGTTTTCCATTTAGCAAGTCCATTGTTTTAGCAATGCAAGTGATAAAAGAGGTAAAGAATATAGGCTCGCTTCTATGGAAAATACCAAGCCAAAAGCGGACTAAAATTTTAGTAGGTGAAACTTTTATATTCTTGGTCATAGCATAAAGCAGTCTTAGTTCATCATTAAGAAGGATTTGCATATTGGAGCCAGGAAGAAAAGTTATGGCCATCCAATAGCAGAGCAAGTGCAAACTGGGATTATGGATTTTATCAGTTTTAGGATCAGCGCAATCATTGAATCCAGTTATGGCTTTCTAGGAATCAGCTTTATCAAATTTTCTTGTGGCATTAGCTAGATCTAGATGACAGTTGTTATCAAAGCCAAGTGTCATACTAAAACCTCCCCAAGTTAAATTATACTCTTGATTGAACATGCGGAAGTAAACATTATCATCAGTGACTTGTAAAGAGCACAGAAATTCCATGGTGAGTTTTTCAATTCCAAGTTCTTGCACTTCCCAAAAGCTTCCCTACCCAATTGTATTGAAAGCAGTATTAAGCTTTGCGGTCATACTTGTGTTGTCCAAAAGGATAGGGTCGATGATGCCGGTATGTTCATAACCGCGGTATCGGATGGAGAGGTATCTTTGGTACTCTTCTTGGTCTAGCATGAGGCCGCTATCGGGGTTGAGCGTCCTCTCGGGATGCACTCCAAAGCTTTGTCTCGGTGGAGCTTCTCTTCCTTCATCTTCGTCATGGCGAGGTCGTCGGGAGGAACTCCCTACGACACTTTTGGCCTTCTTGAATGCGGAGGAGAATGTCTTCATCTTCCTGTAGTAATGAGACAACACAAGAACACACTAGGACAACATGGATTAGCGTTAGCGTTAGCGTTAGCTGTTCCAATGTTGGTAGTCCTTGCGGGGTATGGTTACCTCCACAAACCGCTCTTGTGGGTAGGAGTACTCCACAAACAAGTTGTTGAGAGCAAAGATGATAGTAAGACAAGCTTCTACTACTACAATATTTTTGGGTTTTTGGTTTGGGTGGCTAACTTCAACTAAACTTGAGAAAGAACTTGCTCAAATGGAGAGAAGAAGAGAGATTATGTGCTCGAGATGATTCAGCTGGTTTGGGTGTGGAATTGAGCACACAATGCAAGGTTATTTATAGGGGGAGAGGGGCTGGTGACCAGGCCACTAGGGCCAGGTCGGCCGACCCCACCCCTGACATGTTCAGGGCTGCTTTCACATTTGGAAAGGGAATCTATTTGAATTCAAACACAATTTTGTAGACAGAACTTTAAACATGGGTCGGCCGACCCATGTTTGGTCCTCTTTTCAGCTTCAAACAGTGTGTTTCACTTTGTCCAGTAAAGTAAAGACTAGTGATGGACCAATAGTGGAGAAGTTTTCAGAGATTCCCTTGTCTAGTGTTTTGTGAAAGAGAAAGGTGTATGACAAAAGTGGGGACATGCTCTAAAGTGATTCCCATGGACAATGGGAACACTACTGCATGCCAAAGTGTCCACTTTTCAGAATTTGGATGGTAGTGAGTGTTGGATTCCCCTTGGAGCATGTGAAAGTGGTCATGACAAAAGGTTGTCGACCAAATTCAAAAACAGTTGGTGTTAAAAAATTTAGGAGATGATTCAGCACACCAGGCCAACACCACCAGAGGTGTATGGGCCCCATGGTGGGGTCGGCCGACCCCACCTTGGGTGGTCCCACCACCTCAGGTGTGAGCAACACAGTTCTACTCAAGTTTTACTTATCTAAGTATTTTATTTTGTCGAAATAAAATATTTTAAAATTTAAATATGAAATGTAATGAAGAAAATGTAGAAATTGAAATGCGAAAAGTAAATATGAGATAAATACTAATTTACCTTACCAGTAAGGGCTCCATGTTTTAGGTCCATAGAGCAGGACCTCTCCTTTTCGGGTTCATTCTTTGGGTGCTTTGGTCGGTCCCAGAGATGGGGATCATGATGATCGCACCTCTTTCTTCCGTCATTCCTTCTTGGTTAGACTCAGTAGAGTTAGTCTTGTTTACCACCTCAGCCTTACTTACCAGTTTGGCCTTTTTGACCTTCAGCGATTGATTCTTTCGGTGTGGTGCATATTGTGGCTTGTTGCTCCACAGGTTCTTTCTTGCCTGTTGCATAGATTTATAACCATTGAAAGGACATTTAATTCTCTTACCTAGGAGTTGGAAGTGGACTTGGCCGGATCCCACGTAGATGATGGTGTTCACAGTGTTGAGGAACGGCCTTCCCAGGATGACGGGGACTTTGTCATCTGCCCCCATATTAGGAATGATGAAGTCGGCGGGGATGTACTCGTCTTGAACTTTGACAAGGATGTACCTTGACAATCCCTCGGGGAACCGAATGGATTGATCGGTCATCTGCAATTTGACAAATGTGGGGTACAAGGGTCCCCCTAGCCAAATTTTCATACATTACCTTGGACATGATGTTGACTCCAGATCCAAGGTCGCAGAAGGCATTGTTGAAGGTGTGTGGCCCAATCTCGCATGTGATGGTAGGATGGCCAGGGTCACTCTTCTTGGCCATGAATGGCGGGTGAAGAAGGCAACGTGGGTTTGGCCTGACCGGAGGCATACCAAACCTCGTCGAAATTAACTTGACACCCTCAATTGGTTCCTCAGGTTTCCCTGGGATCTTACCTTGTTCGAAGGATGGGACAGCTGCTGCTATTTGAGCTAATTGTGTTCCTAGCATTTTATTAAAGCTCAATTGATTTTTCATAGCAGCGTTAAAGCTATCCATTTTCTCACTAAAATTTTCAAGAATCTTATCGTTAGCCAGTATTTTCTTGTTTATACTATCATTGATTTTAGATTAGTCTAAGACAAGATCTTTAAGAGAAGGTTGGTTACCATAAGAATTATTGAAATTATTGCTATAACCATTACCTTGATTTCCTTGGTAAAAGGGGCGCGAGTTCCATCCTCCTTGTTGCTGGGGTCGATACCCATTGTTGTTGTTGTTGTTGTTGTTGTTGATGAAGCTCACTTCTTCCTTCGTCTCGGAACAGTTGTTGCCCGAGTGATCTTCTCCACCACATACCTCGCACCATGGATCAGCTTCAATTGCTCGTGCAGTGGCAGTGGTTCGAGTGGCCTCTTGTTCCTTTTTGCAACCTTCCTCAATCTTTTTCATCAAGAGGTCCATTTTTGCTGAGAGCATGTCCACCTCATGAACGGTGTGCATACCCCTTTTCTTGGGCTGGAGACGTTCCTCATTCCATCTATTGATGGTGGATATACCATGAAAATCCACATTCAAACACCATCAACAGGCCTCGGATTCAAGGGAGAATAAACATATCATGAACATATTTTATCAATAACTAGTTCCAATCGTACTCTTAAGCTTGTGAACGCAACAAAGATCAAACAGGCCAAGAAACATCAAGAAATGGTGCACAACATCACTTAGAAGAGAGGAGAGCCCAGGGTGGGCCCATGTATGGGTCAGCTGTTGATGGTAGTTATACCATGTTCTTACCCCATCAAAACCGTCAACAAGGCATTCTTTCTGGAAGGAAACCATCAAACACATAGTGACTTAGGTACAAATAACTTGGTTCCACATGTACTTGTCATTATTTGGTTGCAGGCACTCAGAACAGGTACTTTTTAGTGTCCAGAAGCTCTATATGAAGGTTGAGCAACCAACCAAATATGGCCAAATGACAAA